>MU686149.1:83231-146898 GCA_026770625.1 Nicotiana glauca | reverse complement strand
AAAAAAAAAAACCTCGGACATAAAAAAGCCCGTTAGGCCCGCTAAGCCCGCTAAGCCCACGAGACCGGCCCGTTTAGCCCAGGACCATCTGGGCTTAGGCCCGTCACGGGCCGGTTCCACCCAGCAGGCCCACGAAGCCCGGGACCGCCCGAGCCCGGGACCGCCAGGCCCGGGACCGCCAGGCCCGGCCCGTTTGGCCCATTTAGGCCCGGGACCGCCAAAAATACAGCCTTACCCTAGAAGTGCACTCCTCAATAAGTGTAACTGTCTCAAATTCAGTTAATCTTCTCTTGTGAGCCACTATATCTTTTATGTACTTAGCATACTTTGGAATTTCACGAAGCACATCAATAAGTGGAATATTCAATTGCACCTGGCTCAAAATGGAGAGAAATTTGCTGAACATGCGATCATCATTCTTTTTCTGCAATCTCTGGGGAAAAGGTGGTGGTGGCCTTGGGGCCTCCACTGGCTCTAGAATTTCAGCAGTCTTCTTTGGCTCGTTTGTCACTTTAGGGATCAACTCCCCCTCAGGTACGGACTTATCTTTCTTTTTCTTTGGCACTTCCTCAAGCTTCCTCCCGTTTCTAAGTATAACTGCATTCACTTGCGGATTCTTTTCTGTGTCATTGGGGAGAGCGCCTACAGGTCTAGTGTTTTGATTTGTTGCTAACTGCCCCATCTACCTCTTAGGATTTCTAAAGTCGGTCCTAAGCTGCTGATTGTCAATCAGCAACTTCTTTAGTAAATCATTTGTGCTCCCTTCCATTTGTTAGGGTGGTCTCTGAGGCTGATTGAAACCCTCTTGGGGTGTATACTGATTCTGATTCTGCTGATTTCTACCCCAAGAGAAGTTGGGATGATTCCTCCAATTTGGATTGTAAGTATTCCTGTATTATGCATACTGGTTCGGTGGACCGCTATTTAGTTTCCCCACATAATAGATGGATTCTGGATTCGTAGGGCACATATCACTCATATGACTGTCACCACACAGTTCACAGCAAATAGTCATCTGCTGTACCTGTTGCATTGGTTGTGGCTGCTGCATTGTTATCCTAGTCATCTGATTGGCTAGCTTTGCAATTTCGGCTCTCATTGCTGACACCTCGTCAAGCTCAAGTAACCCAGCTGATTTTTGCTTAACTGCCTTTCGTGAGCCACCATCACCTTGCCAGTTATTATCATTAGCAGTGAAGGTATTCAGCAAGAGTTGGATTTCACTGTACGGTTTGGCCATGCAGCTATCCCCACAAGTTGAATCTAGATTCATCTTTAAAGAATCATCTAGCCTATCTACAATAGTGTGACCCAATACCTCGTCCGTCTGGCAATGGTGAGGACAGTCTTTGAGAAACTTCTTGTACCTTTCCCATGCTTGACGAAGTGTCTTGCCCGCTCATTGTTCGAAACCCAAGAATTTGACTCCTCAACTTCTTTGTTTTCTTGGTGGGGAAAAAATTGATTAAGAATTTCCTTGCCAGATCATCCAAAGTGCAGATTGAATTAGCTGGCTCCTTATTCAACCACTCTTTAGCTTCCCCGAGAAGAGAAAAGGGGAAAAGTGTCAGCCTGACATAGTCCTTGGAAACGTTCGGATAGTTGTAAGTATCCGTAATTTCCAGAAAATTCTGAATATGTCTCTGCGAGTCTTCATGAGTTAGACCCACAAATTGCCCTGTGGACTGGATCAGTTGCACCATGTATTGTTTCAGCTCAAAGTGCCCAGTGATATCAAGCTTCACAATAGCCTGAGTCATATTAGCCAGACTGGACCTTGCGGCTTCAATCATTGCGCGTTCCTCATTACCTGCCATCTCAATTGGCTGTGGTTGAACTACGATGTCCAACTCTCTTTCAATTCTGGTTCTAGCGTCCACCTCCCTCCTCAATCTGTGAAGTGTTCGTTCAATTTGGGGATCGAGAGGAAGGAGATTGTTCGTGCTTGTACTTCTTCGCATTCAAATAGAAAATCATGTACTAGCAAAATCAAAGTGAACTAAAGGTTAAAACTCGAATAAATAAATAATAAAAGCTCAATTCAGTCAAGTAGCTAATTTCTAAGTCCCCGACAACGGCGCCAAAAACTTATTGCGACCAAAACACTCACGCACGTGCACATGATCGTCAAATAATAGAGTAGTGAGTAGAGTATCATTCCCATGAGGACTTATGATTAACTGTTGACTTATTCAAACCCAATTACTTTATCTGTCCAAGATGTTTTTCACAAAATCGAGATGTAATTATTGTACTACCTAACTATCAAGAAATAATCTAACTAGAGCAATTAACCAAACGAATAGCAAGTTCAATTAACAAACAATAAGAGAAGATATTCCAGGGTCACGGGCTAGTTAACAATCGTGTTGTGTTCTTGGCTTAAAACAACCAATTGATTTATCTAGATTGTTGATTGACAGGGTTTATATTACTCATAAGAATCTGTCAGGTTCTTACTCGCCTATTCAAGCTAACTCAATGCATTAAGATTAACAAGAACGCCTTTACAATTCCTGTATTCCAACCAAGTAGGGCAATTAGGTATATGTCTATTCCAATTGCGAATCCGTTCCCCGAGGCCCGGGTTCAAGAACCTGCTCTATTTAAGTCTATATGCAATCTAGAATTCCCACTTTCGAGTTCAACTCTAGATTTGTAGATAGTATTTCACTGTTAGCTACTCAGCAAAATAATTAAAAGCAGAATTAAATAAACAATCCAATTTGACAAACCAATTTCGTCGAATTAAACGTCAAACAAAAACTTTCATGTTTCACCCATGACCCCAGAATAATGGGTTTTAGCTACTCATAACAAAGTAAAGATCATCTACGAATGTATTCATCATGGAAAATTGCAAGAAGAAGAAGAAACAAAGAATTATGATGTTTTTGGGGGATCTCTCACACTTGTGTTTCTTGCCCAATAACTATCTGAAACAAATCTGACCTAATATGGCTGAAGTTCTACTTTTTATAAGAGTTTTACACCAAGTTTTCCCGACTTGACACTTACGCCAGGACCGCGGCCAAATAGGTCCTCTGAATCTGCCGCAGTCCTACCGCGGCAGGCCAAGTTTAGCTCTGCTCTTGTCTCTTCACTTGGTGCATTTCGTGGGCATTGTTTGATTGGCCTCCTTTTCTCTGTAATTGATCCCAAACTTGCTCCATCGACTTCATTAGTTGGATATAGCCTGCAAAGCATAAAAAGCACTAATCAGAGCATTTGGTTATTACTTTTTACCACAAAGCTATACAAAAATGTGGTTCTTTTAGGGTCTAATTATAGTATAATTCAACTATTATCAACCGCCTTCATATTTTCTATCTCATCCGATATTTTTGGGGACTGATATTTTGACAGAGAGATTCCATGTCTAAAAGGGAGAAACCCTTTCTTGAAATCTTGCATGCTAAACCTGGTGAGAATAGTATCAATATAATATGTGTGGGACAAGCCTAATATCCTTTGCTTGTGATCTTGCATAAGCTTGATCCCAAGGATATGTGTTGCCTGTCCCAAGTCTTTCATATCGAAACATGAGGATAACCATTCCTTTACTGAATTCAACATGCTCACATTATTTTCTATGAGCAAAACAAAAAATGTAACTTTTTCTCCATTCCACTTCTTATAGACACAAGACTCATTTTCACAATTGATCAAAACTGAAGGTTTTAATCGATGCATCAAAACAAGTGTACTATGCCCTAGAAGCTTGTTTCAATCCATAAATGGATTTCTTTAATTTACACAACATGTGCTCATTACCACTTTTTATTAAACCAACTGGTTGTGCCATATAGATGTACTTATCAAGACTTTCATTTAGAAAAGCGGTCTTGACATCCATTTGCCAGATCTCATAATCGCAATGAGCAGCAATGGATAAGAGAATCCTAATGGATTTAAGTATGGCTACTAGCAAAAAAATTTCCTCATAATCGATCCCTTCTTTTTGTGTAAAACCTTTTGCAACAAGCTTAGCTTTAAAAGTTTGCACTTTTCCATCCACTCCTCTCTTTTTCTTATAGATCCATCTACAACCTATGGGTTTGACTCCAGTAGGTGGTTCTACAAGATCCCAGACTTGATTGGAGTACATGGACTCCATTTCAGATTTTATATCATCAACCCATTCATCAACATTTGTATTATGTAGTGCTTCGTCGTAATTAATAGGTTATGTATTAGGCTCTTCAGGTATTCTATCATAATATTCTCCTAAGAGCACAAACCGGAGAGGTTTTCTAATAATTCTCCCACTACGACTAGTCACTACAGGTGGAGGCTGATTTTGTTTTTGAACCACAACATCATTTTCTGGAACTGAAGCCTCAATGTTATCCTCTACACCTTGCGGTGTTGGGATATCATTAACTTCTTCCTGGAGTGCAGGCTGCATAACAATTTCAGGTTGTTCAACAATGTGAGGTTGCTCAACAATCTAAGGTTGCTCAACATTACTCCCTCTACTTTAGGGTAGTGAGTTGTCATGCAATTGCTCTTGTGTAATCTACTGCCTATTGACATTTCACCCACTACGATAATGCAGTGGTATGTCAATACTGGCTTCCGGGATACATTCTAGAGATGAGTCTTTAGTTAATCCATTATTTAATTCCTGTAAAACTAGTTTACTTCTAGGAATATGGTTCGTTAGATAGTCCTCTTCTAAAAATCTGGCATTTGACGTAACAATTACCTTCTTTTCTTTGGGACAATAAAACAAACCGCCTTTATTTCCATTTGGATATCTAATAAAAATGAATACTTCTGTCCTTGATTCCAATTTATCCGATTTCTCTTTCAGCGCATGTGCTGGACAATCTCAAACCCGAATATGTCGTAAACTTAGCTTTCGCCCAGTCCACAATTCTACTGGAGTTGAAGGTACTGACTTTAAAGGAACCAAATTTAGAATGTAGTTTGTTGCTTCTAAAGCATATCCCCAAATGGAAGAAGGCAAATCGGAATAACTTAACATTGATCTAACCATTTCCATAAGGGTCCTATTTCTTCTTTCTACTATATCATTTCATTGTGGTGTTCCTGGGGCAGATAATTGAGATATAATTCCATTATCTGATAAGTATTTTATGAGTTATGTAGAGAGGTATTCACCACCACGATCAGATCGCAATGTTTTGATATATTTAGTTGCTTCTCCGTTTCCGTCTTAAATTCTTTGAATTTTTCAAAGCATTCAGACTTACGTCGCAACAGATAATATATCCATATTTTGAGTAATCATCTGTGAAAGTCACAAAATACTCAAAATCACCTCTTGCTTGTATATTCATGGGGCCACACAAATCAGAGTGAATTAATTCTAGCTTATCACTGACTCTATTTTCTTTTGAGGGGAAATGTTTCTTGGTCATTTTACCTTCTAAACAGAATTCGCATGTTGGTAGTGACTCCACTTTCAATTATCTCAAAGGTCCATCAGAGACCAATCTTAAAATCCTATTTAGATTTATATCATCTAGATGTAAGTGCCACAGATAAGTTTGACTCAATTCAGAAATACATTTTCTTTTATATGGTAGATTAATATTATTTAGTTCTTTTGGTTGTTGTAGCACACGAGGAGATATATCAAGAATAAAAAGGTCATGTACTCTAGCAGCAATGTCGATAAAATATTTATTAAACTTAATAATAGCAGAGTTATTAGCAAAATAAATGTTATAACCAGCATCCATTATTTACAAAACTGAAATTAAATTCCTTCTAATAGAAGGTACATAGAGAACATCTTTTAAAACTAAAACTCTATCAGTACTAAACGAAACTCTAATATCCTGTAATGCTAAAGCTTATGCTGGCTCGCCATTGGCTTGAAAAACGCAAACTTCATTCTCACTTAGCCGCGATGTTTCCTAAAACACTGCAAAGTAGTGCAGATGTGATTAGTGGCTCCCAAATCTACACACCAAAACATGGTAGAAACAGTCGCTAAACAAGTTTCAACTTTTCTAGATAGGCAAGGCATTGCTTCTTGTGATGCCCAGGTTGCTTGCAATGATAGCACTTGCCTTTGGGCTTTTTCACACCAGCCGCACCACCAAGTGCTAAAATCTTTTGAGCCTTCTTCTTTTTCTTATTGCCTTTAGACTTAGAAATCGAAGCTTTCTCAACATTGAGTGCCACAACTGGAGTTTGTTGTTTGATAATAGATTTTGCTGCTTACAGCTCATTTTACAATTTCGCTAGTAATAAATCCATTTTGTTCATATTATAGTTCAAGCGAAACTGTTGAAAACTGTCAGGCAAAGTATGCAGGACCATCTCAACTTGAGACTTCTTATCAATCACAGCTCTAAAGACCTCCAGTTCATTCAGAAGACTCATAATTTTCAGAACATGGTCCCTGACCGATAATCCTTCAGCCATCTTGGTGTTCAAAACGACTTTCATGGTTGTCTTCTTAGCTGCACGATTTTGCTAATCGAACATCTATTTGAGACTTTCAAGCATATCATAAGCAGACCCAATAGACTGATGTTGTTGTTACAAAACTTCCTCCATAGAGGCAAGAATGTAACATCGCGCCATCTCATCAGCCTTAACCCATTTGTTATAGGCCTTAACCTGAACATCGGTAGCATTTTCAGGTTTTTCTGGCACTCCTTAGTGATTACAAATTTGTAACCTTCAGAAGTTAGGACAATAGCAAGGTTCCTTTTCTAATCAACATAATTCAGTCCTTCTAACTTGTTTTGGTTCATAATTGAGGTAAGTGGGTTGAATGAATACATGATTAATTTGAGAGATATTCACATTAAATAGATCATTAGTTATATATTTAGAATAAATAAATTCAAAACAACACATTACACATATAACCATGCTCATTGAACAGTTAGATTCGTTACAGAAACTTAACTATTCATGCAAAATATATGAGTGATGTAAGATATTAACCCCATAAATTTAAACAGTCACATTTTTATTAAAAGGAACATATTTCTCTTCATAAAAAAAAAGTAATTAAACAGACTTTCATATAACACCATTGTTTATACATGTGTATATTAATTCATAATTTCAGAATTACAGAATTAAGATACTAATAAAAACAATCACGTTTTTTACATAGAATAATCCCACCAAACATGTATCAATAAACAACATATTTTATTATTACTCTATTCATGCTGTATTACGTTATCTAGTTAGATATAAGACGTCGTCTGATACCAATTGTTAGAACATGCGCAGCGGAAGCAATCAACAAATCAGGCATCAAATACATGTAAACTAGACAACGCAATTATAACGAGTTTAGAAGCACTAACCTCTTGAAATAGTTGCACAAATCATTCAAACACAAGAATCCAGGGCTACAGTCTTATGCTAAGTGCCTAGTAACACCTTGGACGATTTTCGCTTTTGGGTGAGCAAGAACCATACAATTCTAAAAAGTGACTTATCAAGTGAAATTAGTCTTGCTTAATAGAGTTATTTTTGGCCGAAATTGTGCTCCAAAAATGTGTAGGATTCTCCTTCTACAAGTAGAATCCTACTCTAACTCTATTAGATGACTTTTCTCCCAAGTCTTGTCCAGGTTTTTACTAGGTGTAGCAGAGACCACAGGAATAATAAGAGACTACCAATTATTGCATTAATTTAAAATTAGCATGAATTAATTCTTACTATAATTAATTGCTATTTATTCCACTAAAAACTACAATTGAACTCCTCAATATGAATTTCGAAAATTCAATAACACTTATTTTAACTTCACATGTTAAGATCTCAACCAGTTAATTAAATTAAATCACTGAAAATTTAATTTAATCAACTAATTAAATCTTTTACAATTTCGCTTAAATTATTTCATGTGACGGATACAAAATCCACTGGCCGGGTTTTCACATGAAAACTTATAAGTTCACATAAAAGGGTATCATCAAACTCAAAATCGAGTCATGGATTCTATCAACTAATTATTATTCACAAATGTTATTCGTTATTGTTGAATCTATTAGGAATACACTAACTCTAAATAAAGTCGTACCTTTTGATAAATCAAAACCATAAACAGATACATTGATTATATTAATTATATCAAGATTAGGAGTATAAGCTCATTTAATGAATTAGAGAAAATATTTTATATATTCATTACAAAAATATCTTTTCTCTACTTGGTCCGTTCAATATACACTGAGAATACTAGCACAAGAAGTTGAAGTAAAACTACTCCCATAATCAAGACAAATTATACTATAATCTTGTGCTATAATCATCAAGATATTTTATCCAACAATATCTTTGATTGTGAACATAGTTTATTAATTATGAGAACCAACAATTTAATCTTTTATGCATGAGCTAAGACTCCATACACTAAATTATCTACTACATAACTAAAAAGACACACATGTAACAAGTGATCTATTTAAAATATTACTTTATTGAATTGAATAAATTAAATAAATAATTATTCCATAAAGAATAAAATATAGTACTATGTCTAAACCGCATGGTTAATAGTATATCCCAACTAGGATCGTGCACAGATCGGATCAGATCGGATTTAGCACATTTCGGATTCGAATTTCGAATTTCGGATTCTAGAAAATGCAATCCGAATTATATCGGATCGGATTTTAAAGTTTGGATTGGATTGGATTTCGGATCGTATGATTATGCCTCAAAGTTAAACTAATATGTATGTTTTCTTTGTAAAAGATACAATACATTGAGAAAAATTCATGTTTATGCAATTATGAGAGTACTATAGTGCCAATATAACTAAATCTATCAATTGCAAAGGCAATAACTTGGAGGTTGATGTAAAGGAAGTACTGGCTAGCTGACACTAAATTATAGTATTTATACATGCCCTAATAATTTCGGATTTCGAATCGGATCAGATTAAAATATACCAATCGGAATCCAATCCGAAATCTGAAATTATAATAAAAAGAATCCGAAATCCGATCAATCTGAAATCCAAAATTAAATGTATCGGTTTGGATTTCGGATATTCGATCCGAGTGAACAGCCCTAATCCCAACTCATTTAACATCTTTTCTTGATTCATTTCTCTTCCTTACTAAATTTATGCTATGATTCTTTTGGTAAACAGTAGAATTTTCTCTTACCATTTTATGCATTTGCCGTTTCTAAATTCCAGTGTTGACATTTAGCTATATAGACAAGATACGAAAATAAAATGTTTTGGAAATCCATGTTGCATTAAATAAGTATATGCAATAAAAAAAGAAATGCATCGAAAGGGGAAAATAAATAATTAAGGAGTGAACAAAGGACACCCAGAAGAGGAAACCAGTAAAGTGGAAAATGAAATTACCATATGTCGAAACAAAATGCAAGAAGCATGAAAATATGAGGACTAAATTTGATATAATAAAAATAGGTGCCAAAATTTTAAGGGAGAAATATAAAAATAGCCATATTTATAATTGGTCGTTCAAAAATAACCCAGTTTCAAAAGTAATCGAAATTTAGCCACTTTTCATGTAAAGATAAATCTGAACGAAAATACTATTCAAAATCCGAAAAATACGCCCCCATATTATACGGGAGTTCCAGCATAAGTAAGCTTGAACTCCCACATATTATACGGGAGTTCCAGGATAACTATGCTGGAACTCCCCTATAATATGCGAGAGTTCAAGTATAATTATGCTGGAACTCCCGCATAATATACTGGAGTTCCAGCAAGTATAAATGTCCAGTATAATATACTGGAGTTTTGAGCATCGGTACTCCAGTCTCCCGTATATTATACAATAGTCAGCAAAGTATACCGGTCCAGCATAATATGCTGGAGTTCGTACACAAATGCACGGAACTCCCGTATATTATACGGGACCGGTCTCTGTTGCAACAAAATAGTGGCTATTTTTCATTGACTTGGTAAACACTGATTATTTTTGATTGACCAGTGCGAAAACTGGCTATACCGTGCTATTTTGACAAATTTTAAAGATCCATTAATCAAAGTTAGTTGTAGCGTTTGGGGTGTAAGTAAAGTAGGAGCACCTACTTATAACTAGCTAGCCACTCCCTATTAATTCCGTATGACTCCTGAATTATCAAATAACGGAGTAATGACTTAGCAAATCTCCAATTAATCAAGAATGTGGGGACCACCCGGATTCCTGCTACTATAGAGTTGATACAAATGTCCCCTTACTAACTAGGCTATAATTAACTGTTTCAACGTGAATAAAGGTGTTTAAAAATATGTAACGCTCTATCACGTGTTCCTTGGCAAAAATAATTCTAGCTGTATATAGTAATGTTACGATTTGAATTATATTATCCTCCTATTCACAAATGGTCAGCTATTTCTATAGTGAACCATTATAATTTAGAGGCCTTAACTAGTAAAATATAAAGAAAGATCTTCAAGTTATGGCCCGGGAGAACTCATGTGACTATTGGCGTCGGGGAAGCCATGCGTTAGGTAAACCAACCGCACATTTCAAGCGAAGGAGTGAAAGCTACTCGACTGTAATGGTTGGAGAGGACCTATAACGTGTTGCGGTTGCTTCACAAGCAATACTCGACGGTATAGCGCATGCGTCTCATCATCTTGGGAGCATGTGAATCCACCACGCGCGGGTTCAATCCCTGTCGTTTTGGCAACATGGCCAAGTGGTAAGGCAGAGGACTGCAAATCTTTTTTTCCCCATTTCAAATTCGGTTGTCGCCTGATCAACAAAAAATTCAAAATCTCTTCTTTTCTTCTGTTCTGTTGATATAACTCGCCGAATAATTCCCCAGCAAAAGCAGAGAAAGCAGACTATTGATACTTGTTTGATTCTAAACATCTGGTCTGGGGTTTTTTCAGCTGGTGCCCCATGCCATTAGTGAAATGCCTTTATGTGAATTAACTATTCCGGCTAGTGGCCCTCTGCTTAAGGCGGTTAGGTTGGGTTCTCTCATTCGCTCTTGCTGCCGGTCTTGTCCCTACCCAAATGGGATGGTGTGGATAGTCTATTAAAAGAAAAGTCCTAATAACTATAATTTTCCTAATTACCATTCATAGCTAATGTTCAATTGTTACTAACTTGTATCATGTATTCAAAAATACAACGAATCAACCTTTGTACAACGAATACAACCTGCATTGATTATTTTTTGTTCGCGCAATGAATACAAGAAATATAAAAATACAGAAAAATAAAATATTCTTGTTGAGATTCTTGATTTACTGTTCGATTGTTACTAACTTGTATCATGTATTCAAACACGCAACGAATCAACCTTCGTACAATGTATACAACCTGCATCGACTATTTTTTGTTCGCGCAATTAATACAAGAAATACAAAAATACAGAAAAATAAAATATTCTTGTTGAGATTCGAAATCAAGACATTCGCTAGCTAAGTAGGTGCTCTAATCAAATGAGCTATGAGAGCTTGTTGGTCTTTTGTTTTAGTTCAAAATAACTAATAATGAATTTGCCATAAAATTCAAATATAATTACGAATGGTAAATTTTCTGAAAGTATAGTTATAAATGATAAATATAGTATAAATACTTGATTTGTGACATTATTTTCCCTTATTAAAACAAGAAGAAGAAGATGCAGCAGCAGCTACTGAGATAGAAAAGGTTCTGTTTTGGGCTCCTTCTATGACCACATGGACCATATCTTCCATGTTAGCTTTTCTTTACGTAAAGTTTTTACGGGTTGCCCCATTTAATCTGTATCTACTTATTAAAAAAAAATTTAAATAGTTCTCAAAATAAGATAACTTCAAACAAACTTTTTCTTTCTCTTTTTCATCCTCCTCTTTGTTCTTCTTAGTTGCTGCAAAAATGAAAGTGATGGTAGATTTATATGGTATTTGTGATGAATAGGTCTTAAAGGTGTTTAATTTAATGGTAGTGAGCTGCTATGGGACTCCTTCCTTTGCTCATGCTTATGGTTTGTTATTCTTCTTAGTTGCAAAATGAGTATTAAATTTGTCATTGTTTTGATAAATTAGTTTGAAAATAGTAATTACAATTAGATTTGATTTTGTGGTTCTAAAAATACGTAATATATTTTTATGCTAGTTGTTAGGCAATAGATGCAAAGTACGAGACTAGGAAATAAGATAAGAACTTCAAAATAGTGTGTTTAAGCAAACCGAGCGACTGAGAATCTGGGCCTCGAGGTCGAGCTCAATACTAAGTTATGGACAGTCGACGAAGGACTAACAACCTTGTGAGCTTTGATCGAGGCTCTTTATGATCAATAATGAGCAATAAATGAAGAACAATTAATAGAACACAATAAATGTAAATAATAGAACCAAGGGAGAATGTGTTTAAGTTAGAGAGCAGAGAATGTTCTTGTATTCAATGTTGTGTATTATATATATTACAAAATGACAAGGGTCCCCTTTATATATGAGGAGGAATCCCAACATAGTATAAAATGCATTTATTACAAGATAGTACAACCATTTAATGCCACAGTATGGGCTTGAATTAGCCTAATAGACTTGGTTAGCTTTAGTCACGTGTCTTGGGAACTTCCCATTCGTCCATCATAGCCTTTGATTTGCACTATCTCAAGGCCGATCATTAAGAACCCTCGCGGTCGAAGCTCAAGCTGAACTTCGAGCCTTCTAGGAGCGGTCTTTACGAGGTGCCTCAACGATCACAAAATCGGACCCCTCTAATTTTTACTGTATACAGATAGTCCCCGCATTTCTTAGATCAAAATGATAAGAAACGATTTTGACACTGATCTCCTCAAGCCTCTTATGATGACATCATGCTTATGACGTAAGCTTTTGTGATAACTGAGACATCCCATTGGTACATCTTTCCATAAGCATTCAATGTACCACCGATTTATTTTCTCAAAGCGATAATGTCACCACTGATCCATCTCCCAAGGCATTGATTGTGCATGTCGATACGTTTCCCAAAGACATGGCACGATTCCAACCCGGTCGTGATGGCGCCCAACACACTATTAGGCAAGCCCGACCATTTATCAACACTTAACCCACTTAACAATACAGAGAATCAATAAGCCATTTAAATCCCTTGAATTCTAGTGTTTAATCTATGCAATAAACTCTAAACTCTTCGTTTAATCACCCGAATTCACCCCGAGGCCCCCGGGACCCCAACCAAAAGCACAGATATGGTCTATTACCTTATTCAAACTTGCTCGAACCATTAAAATACCACCGTTAACACCAAATTCATCAAATTTCACCAAATCAAAGCCTAAGTTTACCAAATTCTTCCTAAACTCACATTCGATCAAAAACCCGACCTAACCACCTCCGATTCAACTGAAATTTTGCACACACATCAAAAATCACCTAACGAAGCTACTGCAACTCTCGAAATTCCATTCTGACCCTCGGATCAAAATCTCACCAATCAACCGGATATCGCCAAAATGCTAACTTAGCCAATTCAAGCCTAATTCTACACCGAGCCTCCAAAATCACTTCTGATTGCTCTCCTAAGCCTTAAATCATGCCCCGAAACTAACTGAATCATCAGAAATCCATTCCGAGCCCTCTAACTCACAAGTCAACATCTGGTTGACTTTTTTTTTCAAACTAACCTTTCCTTGAAGAGACTAATTATCCCATTTCCTACCAAACTCGATCCGAATCAACTCAAATTCACCAAGTACATATACTGAAGCATGAAGAAGCATAAAATGGGGAAAACGGGACGGAAATACATGAGACGACGGGTCGGGTCATCACATCCTCCCCAACTAAAACAAACGCTCATCCTCGAGCGGGTCAAGAAACATACCTGAAGTCTCAAATAGGTGCGGGTCAACAGGTCAGCAAAGCTCTTGAGGATTTTGTTAACCAGTTACCGGTTGTACCACCAATACCAACTCCAAATAACAACACTTTGGAGAACCCTCATTATGGACTTGTTAACTCTGGCAGTGGTGGAACCCCCAGCGAGTCACGAGATGGAGAATCAGATAACATAGTCAATTTTGATTTACAAAAATTTAGTATTAACTTTGCAGAAACAGCTCAAGGAGCAAATTGACCGCATAGAGCAAATAGCTAGAGTACCACCTGTAATCAAGGGAATAGATATGGATAAATATTCATAACAACCTTGGAAGCCAAGTGCTGATCCTCTCCCAATTCCAAAGAAATTCAAAATGCCCGATATTCCAAAATACGATGGAACAACTGATCCACGAGACCACATGACTGCATTCACAACTGGTGTAAAAGGCAGTGACTTGACCAAATAAGAAATTGAATCAGTATTGGTCAAAATATTCGATGAAACACTCACCAAGGGAGCATTAACATGGTATTCTCTTTTACCGAAAAATTCTATAAATTCTTTTGTTGAGCTTGCAGATTTATTTATCAAAGCACATTCGGGAGCTCAAAAAGTTGAAATGGAATGGAGGATATTTCAAAATAAAGCTAGGAGATTCAGAATTGCTCAGAGAATTTGTAGATAGATTCCAGCGTGAAAGGATGAGTTGCCACCCGTACCTGATAACTGGGCAGCTATGGCATTTACCATTAATCTAAATGAGAAGAGTTCGAAGTCCACGAGATGACTCAAGGAAAGACTACGAGAATTTCTAGCAACAACTTGGAATGATGTTTACAACAGATGCAACACGAAGTTGCGGATAGAAGAAGATACTATTACCCAACTTCAAAAGTAATCTAAGTTCAAGGCGTGCCGAAACTGAAAAAGGTCCGGAAAAATAGATATGAACCTTATATGGGACCAGTAGGAAAAGACTAATGGTCGAAATAGGATAACTCAAGGTACGATCGTAGGTCGAGAGATAGAGAATCAGGTTCATCATCAAGGTTCAGAAAAGAACGGGACACGCGGGAGATGTGCGGTAATGATAGAAGCTCTAAGGCGATGATTGGCAGTTACAGTTTCAATGTAAGCACTTCAGAGTGAGTAGCAGTATTAAGAAACATGGGTGATAAGGTGCAATGGCCAAAAGAAATGAGATCAAATCCAAATAGGCGCAATCCTGATCATTAATCTGAGTTTCACGACGACCATGGTCATAAAACGGTAGATTGTAGATTGCTACAAGGTGAGGTAGACCATTTATTAAAGCAACAGTATCTTACCGAACTATTTAGCAAAAAAGGTAAGAAAGCATACATGAAGAACAGGCAGGAGCCCCCTAAACCTCCTTCTCCGAAAAGGACCGTTAATGTTATAAGCGGAGGAGAAGAAATTAACGACGTGACATATACGGCGGCCAAGAAAATTTCTAAAGTTATAGTTACACACGCTAAGCAGGTTCGACATGTTTTGGAGAAAGAAAGTATTACATTTGATGATGCAGACGCGGATGGCGTACTAACTCCACACAACGATGCACTAGTAACATCTCTACTCGTATATGATACTAACGTAAAATGAGTTTAGTTGACCTAGGTAGCTCCGTGAACATCATTTTTCTAAGAGTATTAAGCGAGATGCAAGCTGAAGATAAGCTAATATCCAAGGCGCATACTTTATCTGGCTTTGATAATTCGAGCATCGTGACAAAAGGAGAGGTAGTACTTACAATATTCGCAGAAGGAGTTATCAACGATATGAAATTTCAGGTGGTAGAGATGGATATGGCTTACAATATAATTCTCGGGAGACCATGGATTCACAAAATGGATGTTGTCCCATCTACCTTACATCAAGTCATCAAATTCCTATCACAATGGGAAATCCATCAAATCCGTGGTGATCAACAAACACCTAGGAGCATCAACTCTGTAGAAGATTCAAGCACAAGAAATGAAGAAAAATAGCAATTATAGAATCCAATTGAGGATGCTACACCACAAAACTCAACTGGAGATGGGCAAACAGATGTGGATTCACGACCTGATTTCATCCAAGAACCAGAAGAAAATGAAAATATCAAAACAATGATTGAAGAATTGGAAGCTGTAGAACTATTCGTACAAATGCCTGAGAGGAAAGTCTAAATTGGGGCCAACTTACGCCATGAAATGAAAGGTAAGTTGATTGAATATTTGAAAACTAATGTGGATTGTTTTTCCTGTTCCCATTCTGATATAACAGGGATACCTCGGAGGTAATGACTCAAAAGTTAAATGAAGATCCATCATATCCACCCATCAAACAAAAGAAGAGAAAGCAGGGGTCTTTCAAAAATAAGGTGATTCAAGATGAGGTCTAAAAACTTTTAAAAATAGGCTCTATCTACGAGGTAAAGTATCCTAATTGGTTAGCTAATACTGTAGTGGTACCAAAAAAGAATGGCAAATGGCCATTTTTTTTAGACTACACCGACCTTAACAAAGCTTGTCCTAAAGATTCTTTTCTGTTACCACATATAGATCAACTGATTGATACTACTACAGGACATGAATTGTTAAGATTTTTATATGCATATTCGGGGTATAATCAGATCAAAATGGACCCCCTAGATGAGGAAAAACTTCATTTATAACAGACATGGGGACTTATTGTTACAAAGTAATGCCCTTTGGCCTTAAAAATGCTGGTGCCACGTATCAAAGGTTGGTGACCAAGATGTTTCAGGAACATCTAAGAAAAAATATGGTAGTCTACATAGATGATATGCTTGTCAAATCTCAACAATCAAGGGACCATATATAGCATTTGTCTAATACATTTCAGATCTTATGAAAGTTTAATATGAAGCTAAATCTCGAAAAATGTGCATTTAGCGTCTCATCGGGTAAGTTTTTGGGTTTTCTTGTTTCTAACCGTGGTATTGAAGTAAATCCCGTGCAGATTAAAGCCATTGAAGAAATTCTTGACATGCTTACAAGTAAGAAAGAAGTGCAGAGACTAACGGGAAGAATTGCAGCATTGGGAAGATTTATTTCTAAGTCATTAGAAAAATGCTTTAAATTATTTTTATCTCTTAAAATCAAGATCAGTTCGAATGGTCTGAGTGTCAACAAGCACTCAAAAACTTGAAGGCATACCTGTCAAATCCATTGTTGCTCGCAAAACCAAAAGACGGAGAAAGGTTACTTATCTATATAGCCGTTTCAGAAGTAGCGGTAAGTGTTGTTCTGGTTCGTGAAGACAAAGGTGTCTCCAATTTATTATGTTAGCAAATCACTATTAGATGCAGAGACACAGTATCCTCAACTAGAAAAACTTGCACTTGCATTAATCATGGCATCTAGAAAATTAAGGCCTTATTTTTAATGCCACCCTATCTCTGTAGTGACTGCTTATCCCTTGCGTAATATATTACACAAACAGGAACTATCAGGTAGGTTAGCCAAGTGGGCTATAGAATTGAGTGAATATGACATCACCATATCAACCTAGAACTATAATAAAATCACAGGTGTTAGCAGACGTTTTGGCCAATTTTAGTGAAGGGATGCAACTAGAAGCAGAAAAAGAACTACAAGTGTTCAATGGATCTAATCTAAGAACCTGGACCTTATTTACCAATGGCTCATCGAATGTGAAAGGGGAAGGTCTAGGAATTCTTTTAATACCACCTACAAGTGAAACCATACGACAAGCTATAAAATGTCATCATGTAACTAACAATGAGGCAGAGTATGAAGCCATGATTGTAGGTTTAGAACTGGCACGTGAACTTGGCATAGAATAAGTTGTTCAAAAGCGATTTGCAGCTCATAGTCAACCAGATACTGGGGACATATACATCCAGGGAAGCAAGAATGCAGCAATACCTAGAAAAGGCACGAGATCTGGTTAGCCAGCTCCAAAACTGGAAGGTTTTGCAGATCCCACTGGAGCAGAATGTTGAGGCAGACGCCTTAGCTAATCTTGCATCTGCGGCAGAAGTAACAAATGATGAAAATGCTTTTGTCATACATCTATTTCATTTAGTACTCGATCAAGATAGAAATGAGGTAAATTTCAATAACCTATCTTGGGATTAGAGAAACGAGATTGTCACTTTTTTGCAGTACGGAACTGTCTCTGAAGATAAGAAAAAGGCTCATGTGCTTTACAAAAAAGCTGCTCGGTACTGTTTAAAGCAGGGAAATCTCTATCGAAAAATGTTTGGTGATCCTTTAGCAAGATGCCTCTGACCTTCTCAAACAGATTATGTGATGAGAGAAATACACGAGGGACATTATGGAAATCTTGTGGGAGGTAGAGCTTTAGTAAAACCATGATTAGAGCATGCTATTATTGACCTAAAATGGAAGAAGAAGCGAAACATTTTGTGTCTAAATGTGACAAGTTCCAAAGATACGGTAACAATATTCATAGACACGCAGAATTCTTACATCCAGTCATTGCACATAGCCCTTTATGAAGTGGGGAATGGATATCGTGGGACCACTACCACAAGCAAAAAGGCAAGGTAACATTTTTGCTAGTACTCACTGATTACTTTACTAAGTGGGTGGAAGCAAGTGCTTTTAAACAGGTACGAGAAAGGGAGGTCAGAGATTTTGTTTAGCGAAATATCACAGGTCGGTTTGGCTTACCAAAGGAAATCGTATATGATAACGGCCCACAAATTATAGGAACACAAATCACAGAGTTTTTTCAAAGTTGGCAAATCAAAAGGATTACTTCAACGCGTTATCATCTGATGGGTAATAGACAAGCTGAATTGACGAACAAAGTCATTATCAACAATTTGAAGAAACGATTGGAGGAATCCAAAGGCAATTGGCTAGAGGCGTTACCTGGTGTTTTATAGGCATACCGCACAACAACAAAAATAAGTACGGGGGAAACACCATTTTCACTGATATATGGAGTTGAAGCCTTGATCCTGGTCGAGATAGGAAGGCCAAGCACGAGATATGCACAAGCAAACTGATGAATCTAATGAATAAGAAATGCAAATAAACTTAGATTTACTAGAAGAAAAAAGGGAAGTTGCCTTAATAACAATGGCAGCAAAAAATAGGTTGTGGAATGATATTATAATCGGAAAGCTCTCCTAAGATACTTCAAGATTGGGGACTTCGTACTCAAAAAGGTTTTCCAATCTACGAAAGAGGCTAATGCGGAAAAGTTAAGTCCAACCTGGGAAGGACCTTATAAGTTCCACGGTATCGCAGGAAAGGGAGCATACGAGCTGGAAACAACGGATGGCAAGATTTTACCTTCACATTGGAATGTTGTTCATCTGAAGATATATTACTTCTAAGGAAAGGAAGTATCCACGGGCAGGTACCCTTATTTTTGAATTTTACTTTTGAATTGTTAAAATTTTACTAACAATTTTAGATGATAGGCAAAAATCTAACCCGTACTAAATGATGAGTCATGACCTGCAAGACACGTGGAAGAACATAAATTCCTGGTCTAGGGTTATAATTTATTTTGATAGAAATTCGAATGGGTTAAGCAGTCTTCATCTATAATCGCACCTCCGAGTCCGGTATGTTTTTCTTTTTTTCAAGAAAAGGACCAAATGAGAGGAGTAATCAAGTGTTCGTGATTTCATACGTTAAATCTCAAACACTTGGAGGACTGTATAATATACATGGAAATAAGGCAAATAAGACTTAAGAGAAATAATAAAAGTTCAAAGTCAAAGCCGGAAAAAATCTATTCATTGAATGAATCAAATATAGAGCAAAGTTACGAGCCAATAAAATAAAGCCAAAATAGAAAACCTTATCATATTTAGGTTAAAGGCAATGTATAGAAACGAGTTGTAAACAAAAACCTTGTGTTTTTTTTCTTTTTTGAAAATCTGTTGTAAAGAAAACAATTACGAAAAAGTTATAGAAGTTATTTAAACACATGTAAAGATGTTATTTAAACTTGACAAAGTTCAAATGAAAACTTTATCAAAGTTATTTCAAGAAACATGTATGTTCCTATTTCTTTTATCGTATATTTACACCATTATGAAGTTGAGACGTCTTCTTCATTTAGTGTCGAAAATAAAAGGGGCCTCTTTTATAAAAATCATGTGTCATTTAAACATCCACAAAGTTATAAAGAATTTTATGAAACAAAAATGCAAAAAAGGGTAAAACATTGTCACACCTCCTTTTTCCCTACCCCCGGGAGGGGATATAATAAAGGAAGTTTTTCCAATTAAAGGACAATCGAAACGGGATTATATTTATTAAAATTCAGAGTCGCCACTTGGGAGATTTATGTTGTCCCAAGTCGCCGGTTTAAAATCCCGAATCGAGGAAAAGAATGACTCTTTTTAATAGTCCGCGAACCAGATATCCTAAGTAAGGAATTATGTTAACCCGGGAGAAGGTGTTAGGCATTTCCGAGTTCCGTGGTTCTAGCACGGTCGTTCAACTATCATATTCGGCTTAATTATCTAATTTTAATACAGTTTGAACCTATGTGCAATTTTAAATTATTTACCGCTTTTAATTAATTTGAAAGAATATTGAACGTCATTTAAAACATGTCTTTGGCTTGCGTCACATGAAATGCACCCACAATCCGGAACATTTTTTATTCGAAGTTTTCGGATTTAGATTTGGGTCACATGAAATGTGCACCCAGTTTTAAGAAGGTAAAATTATTAAAATGACGTGCCTAAAGCAACTACGCATTTGCAACTTTGCGAGGGCCACAAAAATTTTCTAAATGGCGTGCCTCGAGTTCTAAGGATCAATACTAGATTAATTTAAATGAGGGCCATGCAATTAACACTTTTGTTCGGCATAGCGCGCCTGTAATGACCCGACCGGTCATTTTGAGAAATCAAGCCCCGTTTGGCGGCATAAGGTTTGGAACAGCTTCGGAATATGAGTATCGACTTGCTTGCATGGTGGAATTCGGTTTTCAGACGGTTTAGAGTCAAATGTAGAGAAGAAACCTTGTTTTGGAAGTTAGAACGGTGAAAAGTTGACCGGAATTGGACTTTTGGGTAAACGACCCCGGAATGGGCTGTGGATGATCTCAACAGCTTCGTATGGTGATTTTGGACTTAGGTGCATGCCTGGATTCAGATTTGGAGGTCCGTAGAGTAAGTTGAGGCATTTCGGCTAAAGTTGAAGTTGGAAAATGAAGAAGTTTGACCTATAGTTGACTTGTGGGATATCGGGGTCGGAATGCGATTTCGAGAGTTGGAACGGCTCCGTTATGTCATTTTGGACTTGTCTGCAAAATTTGGCATCATTCCGAGTTGAATTGATAGGTTTCGGCATGAGATTATTTATTTGAAGACTTGGAAGTTCATAAGCTTGATTTTTGGTTTTGATTCGTCGTTTCGATGTTGTGTTATGTGATTTGGGACTTCGAGCGAGTCCGTGTTAGGTTATATGACTTTTGTGTGTGATTGGTTGAGGTCCCGGGGGCCTTGGGTGTGTTTCGAATGCTTAACGGGTAAATTTTGAAGTTTGAAGAAAATTGTAGCAGGCCTTCTGGTATTTCCGCTTCTGCGGCTTGGGAACCGCAGAAGCGGCTTGGTAACCGCATGAGCGAAAAGTGGGCATTGGCTTGGGAACCGCAGAAGCGGTGTAAGTTCTGCAGAAGCGAACTCGCTTCTGCGATTGGTGGACCGCAGAAGTGGTTGATCGACTAATTGAGAGAAACCGCAGAAGCGGTTGGTTTTCTGCAAAAGCGGGACCGCAGAAGCGGTCCCTGTACCGCAAAAGCGGAAATCACTGGTATGAAATAGAATAATCCGAGGGTTTGTTTCAAAAGTTGGAAAATCAATTGGGAGCTCGGGAGAAGGCGATTTTGGGTGGATTTTGAAGAGAAGATTAGTGGGTAATGTTTCTTTAACCTCATTTAGTTGTTTTCTATCAATATCTAGTTAAATCCACCATTAAAATTCGAATTCAAGGTCAAAATTGTGGAAAATTTTATGAAACTTCTTAGACTTAGTTATTGTGATTTGAATGGGTATTTGACCTCCGATTTGGGAGATTTTTATATGGTTGGACTCGTAAGAGTACGAGGGTTCTAAAAATGTAAAAATTATTCGATTTCGAGACGTTGGCTGGAGGTGTATTTTGGTCATTTTACCTATTTTCGCGCCCTAGCTCTAAATTTTATAATGAAATCAGTTGTTTGCAATATTATTTGCAATGTGTGATTTAATTGACTAGATTTGGGCCATTTGGAGTCGATAACTCGTGGCAAGAATGTGTTTGCTAGTTGATGTTAGCCGGTTCGAGGTAAGTATCTTGCCTAACCTTGTGTGGGGGACTTCCCCTTAGGATTTGAGTCTTCTATGTTGGTTGTATTCCTTGCACGCGAGGTGACGAGTGTGTGTTCGGATTTATTTGTGGTAAATTGATCCTTTAGGCTTTTAAATCCTTGTAATCACCGAATATGAAGTTGTACTTGAGCCGATTGATGAAAATCCTGTTTTACTTAAGTTGTTAACATTTAACTTTCTTTCTTATTTGCTTTATATTAATTGAAGCCTATTACTTGTGTTAGACTAGGAAAGCATGTCTACCTGATATAATTGCCTAATTGCTAAGTTGTTTAATCGTACTACGTGAAGCATGCTAGGCTAGTTCTATCTGCTACTCTGTTTTTTCATATTTATCCCTTGGTTTGTTTCTGGCTGTGATTGCACTTTTATTTTGGGACTACAGGACGGTATCCCGGGAGATTCCCCTGCACTTTTATTTTGGGACTACGAGACGGTATCCCGGGAGATCCCCCTGCGCTTTTATTTTGGGACTACTGGACGGTATCCCGGGAGATCCATGGGACAGTTCAGGAGAGGGCTACAGGACGATATCCTGGGAGACCCTCATTGGTATTTGAGATTGAGTGGTGTTTACCCTGTGTTTCTATTTTATCCTGGTAGTTATTATTGTTTCATTGATTTGCCTTATTACACTGCTGAATTTATCATTCTTGTCAGATTTCCACCCTGTTAAGTTGTTGATATTGTAATGCACGAGGTTTCTGCCATGCGGTTGTTGATATTGTGATGCACGAGGTTTCTGCCGTGCGATTGTTGATATGGTGATGCACGAGGTCTTTGCCGTGCTATTGTTGTTATTGATGTTTTGCACATGCGGCGTAATAAGGCGGGATATGTTATATGCTTATATGTGGGTTGCGCATGTGGCGGAATAAGGTGGGACATTGTTATGCACGTGTGGCGAAATAAGGCGGTGCCTATTATATTATTTATTGCGCACGTGGCCAAATAAGGTGGGCTATGTCAGGGATTGATTGTATAAAGTTGTGATGGCCTGTTAAGGCATTCTTATTTGTTTCCATTGTGATTGTGGATTGTTTACCTGTATGAACGTTACCGCTTGGGAGTTGTGAGGGAACATCGTATGTATGGTCCGTTCTCCCTTTCATGTTTGTTGGTTGGTAGAATTTTGTTAGAAACATCTGCACAAGCATACACGTAGTTGAGAACTCCTATTAGAGGTTAATTCCTCCTGATTTTTTTTCTAAGGGTGGAGGTATGCCTCGCTTATCTATTATATTTGGGAGAGTGGCCCTAGTTAGCCAGTTAGTTGTCGGTATGGCCATGAGATTGATGGGGCACAAGATGCCAATTGTTAGATTTCAAATGCTGGGTTTTCGCGAGTTGTGGTAAGTCTGAGATTAGTGAAATTGTGGAAAGAGTGGGATAAGGCCTTCTGTGAACATCATTGTACGATATAAGTTATTGACTTGTTTCTTTTCTTGTTGTGTTATGGCCTTAGGATTTGGGTTGTGATTCTACCGTCGTTTTGTATCATCGTTTATTATATTCTTGTTGTTAATTGTTGTATTTGTCCCTTATTGTGAATTGTAGCATTTTTGGTCGTTCACGCATTCTTTACATATTCATATGTCATTACCATTATTCCTACGATTATACTGTTTATCGATCGGTAGGTGCCTTGACTGTTCCTCGTCACTACCCCATCGAGGTTAGTCTTGGTACTTACTGGGCACCATCGTGGTGTGCTCATACTACTCTTCTGCATATTTTTGTTGTGCAGATACAGGTACTCCCGTTCAGTTCTGTCAGCCTTGGAAGGAGGCGTATTGGTAGAGACTTCAAGGTATATCTGCTACGTCCGCAGACCGAGGAGTCCCTTTCCAGCTTTTCTGTAATAAGTATAGTTCTTCCAGTATTTTCTCCTTTGTATAGATATTCTCGAGTCAGGGCCTCTTATGTATCCCTTAGATTGTGATTTGTGAGTTTTCGGGTTTTGCGAAGTTTTGTTAGCTTTGAGAATTGTTGTGGTATGTGCCGAATGGCACCTTAAACCCTGTTTATTTTACCAGTTCAGTTTTATTTATTTTCTTCCGCAAATTTTGGTTTATCTTCCGCATTGTTAGGTTTACCTAGTCATAGGGACTAGGTGCCATCATGACATGTTCATGGAGGTGAACTGGGATCGTGACAGTGCCTCGAATTGTTCTTAGCTAACAGGTTTCTACATTAATTTGTAAGGGCCCTAATTACATGTTTTTCATTGCCTACTATGGCTTCCCCCTATTGACTACATTGATCCGATAGCGAAATGAGACATAATGAATTGTATTTATTTGTCTAAAAATGCTCGATCTAAAATGTAGAATTAAGACTAAGTGAAGTCTATTTTGGTTTTTTTTCAGAATTTGGGCCCGACCTATCGTGAGGCCCAATATGAAATCAAATGGCTATTTCTTATTGATGCTTGCAAGATGAAGCCTCCGCAACTTCTGAAGATGGCCATGCCGGGCAAGAGTAAACTTGGGCTCGAAATAAGCCCAACACCCAGCCAAGCCTAACAAAACCCATCAATGGGCCGATACCTGTGCAAATTAACTCTGGATTTTGTTGCTTAGCACTAATCAATTACAAGATATTTCAACAAGTGGAGTCGTTACAGATTTGAAACAAAACAACAGGAATCGAAATTTGTCTGTTAACTATAAACCAAGTCGATTTTGCTAATCCAACAACTTCTTTAGTGATTCTCAAACAGAATCAAATTTCGCCTTAGTAAAACAAATATACATGTTTTCAGCTATAATACATGATGCCCCAGTTCAGATGTAAGCAACTTATACTTAACAAACTATTCGACATAAGGGACTAATATGCATAACTTCCAGAACTGATAATCATTTCTAACCAAGATGTAACTCAGAATTAAGGAAGGTTAATCAACATGGACTACATAATTATGCTACTACACTTATGTAAACTTCAAGTTAAGCTAAGAAAGAGATATATAAAACTACCAATTAACAAAATAACTTAAATAATTGACAGCTGAACGGGGAAGACAATCTTCATTTCCTTTTCAACAAATGCAGCTCATGAAACTATATTACATGATCAAAACAGGGGTGTGTACCTGGATGATAAGATGAAACAAAGATAAGAAGATCAGCAGCAAGCAAACAACAGCAAGAACAACAGCAACAAACCACAGCCCCAGACTCAATGAGAGAAAACCAAAGAATTGGTTCAATAGTAAACCAATAAAACAGTAATTTCAATACTTCTAGAACCAAGATTTCAAACAGAGAATCAATATCACTTCCTTTCAGAGCTCCAAGTGAATCACCAGTTTCTTTCTCTATTTTTATTGATTTCCCTTAGAGTGTAAAAATCTTCTATGTTTCTGTGTATATGTATTCTCCCTCGACCTAAATGTCTAAATCCCTCTCTCTCGGTGTTCTATCTGTCTGAAATCTCAGAATGTCCTCTCTATGTGTATATCTAAGCTCTCTTCTCTCAATCTCTGCCTATATCCCCTCAGGTCTCCTTAGGTCTATCCTTTTATACCTCTTCATTTCTCATTTCTCCTTTACAGGTATTTTTAATCTTTTTCCCATTCCCTATTATTTTCCAGGATGTTTACCCCTTTTCACATGCCTTTTCTTAACCCCATGTTACTCACTTTCCAACTACGAGAGCATTAGACAGGAGGTAGTTGCATCACTGACTTCCTTATATTAAATTAACCCTTAGAACCATCCCACCATGTGCTATCAGCTTCTTAAGTATGTGAGATACCATTTTTTACTAATTTAATTCGTTAGTTTAATAGTGCACTAACATTTGGCATTGGCATGCTACTCAGTTCCAGAATTCTTAATTGTTCCCCCCATGTTTTCTGATTTTCCACCTCTAATGGTACTTAACATGCTGTCATTTCCATTTTCCACTACGGATCTTTTCATTTATAAATTCATTATTTTAGTGGTGCATTATCCTGGGCTATTCAACAAGCACACAAAAATTATAGAAAGATTTTAAAAACTTCAAAATTGAACCATTTCAGTGTTCTTCTACCAAATTAATATTTAGATTGTTTGAGAATCTAAATTGTCTGCAATACATTCAAACATGGAACCAAGAACTAATTCACTGAACATCTTGAACAACAAAACAACTAACAAACAAACAAAAAATGGTTTTATACTAGGGGATTGGTCAAGTTTCAACTGAAATTGATCAGAGAGAAGAAAAAGAGATGAGGAAAGATCAAATATAGAATAAACTGATAAGAATAGACAAGAAATTAGGAGATAACTCACCCGCTAGGCTCGAACTTTGAATTAACATTCTGAGTCAACACAAAATAATGACAAACGTTTGCTCTTGTTGGAGAACAACTGAGTGCCATTATTTTGTGTTGAAACACGTTTGAATAAGTAAAAAAAATCCAACAAATGACCTTAGTACATTGGTCTAAAATTTGGGTGTCTAGGGCTTAGTTTCAGATTTGATATTCGAAGATTTTAAGCCTTATTCGAGGGAAGCTAGTATGGGATTTGGGGTGAGGGTAGTCTGGTGGTTGCATGGTGTCAATTTGGGGCCAATCGGGTAAGCTAGGGTTCCGAGTCTATTTTCGATCCAAGATTCGAAACGAACTGGTAGGATTCAAGGGATATGGATTGGAGATTAGGAACGGGGAGGTTGAGGGGAATAGATGGTGTAATTTTGGGGCTATTTGGACCACCGGAAATGCCGTGAGGCGATTTTCGATGTGCTGAGTTATGGTGGCGGCTAAGGTTCTGATCGGGGGTGTCGAGAGAGATGAGAGTGATCTGGGGGGGGTAATGGTTTGGGGTATATCAAAATGGATGAATTGATTAGAGCCGTTGGATGAATGAGATCCAACAGCCGTGATCAATTCACTTAATGAAACGAGGTCGTTTGGTTATCGTTGATGCTGGATCGGTTCAGGATGTTGGGTGGACGGGTCGGGTTGGGTATTGGGTAAGGGATTTGTGACCGTTGGATGGGGATGGATAGATGGCTGAGATTTTTTAACATTGAAACAATGTAGTATTCTCACCATACTACGTCGTTTTAAATGTCTCAAAACCTGATCTGATTTGGACTGGGTTTGGGGAAAATTTGGGCTGGTTTATTGATTTTTAGATATATTGGTTTGGGCTGGGGATTAATGGCCCAAGTCTGACTTTTCCTCCTCTTTTCTATTAACTCTTTTCTTTTATTCCTAAATTATTTTCAAAATTAAACCTAAAGTCCTAAATTAAAATATAATGTCACACCTCCTTTTTACCTACACCCCCCGAAAGGGTATAATAAAGAGAGTTTTTCCAATTAAAGGACAATCGAAACGGGATTCGTTTATTAAGAGATTCAGAGTCGCCACTTGGCAGATTTATGGTGTCCCAAGTCACCGATTTGAATCACGAATCGAGGAAAAGGTTTGACTCTGTACAGTCGCGAACCAGAAATCCGAGTAAGGAATTCTGTTAACCCGAGAGAAGTGTTAGGCATTCCCGAGTTCCGTGGTTCTAGCACGGTCGCTCAACTGTCATATTTGGCTTATTCATCTGATTTTGAAACATGTTTTAACTTATGTGCTTTTTAACCGTAAACCGCTTTTATTATTATTTTAATGAGAATTGCAACGTTGTGAAAATGCGTCTTGACCCACGTCACATAAATTCACCCGTGGTTGTTGACACATTTCGACATCGCTGAGATTTGGATTTGGGTCACATAAATGTGCACCCGAGTTTAGGGAGGTAATGTTATTAAAATATGCGCCTAAAGTGATTAACGCGTTATTATTTTGGAGATTGACGTGAAATTCGCTAAGCGACCCGTCCCGAAATTTAAGTATTTTAATATATACATTTAATGAAGGCCCCGCAATTTATGTGTTTTGTTTAGCGAGGCTCATCTCATTTTGCTATTTTTTAAAAGGCAAACCTAAAGTAATCTATAATTTTCTACTTAGTTCGTCTCTAAAATAAAAGAAAGAGTCCTAGTTAATTATGAATTGAATTATACTACGTTAAACTATGAATTGAATTCTTCCAGCCAAGTCCAAATAATGAATTTGCTTGTGCACGATTGCAGCAACCCGGCCTCGATACCAGCTCAAACAACAGACGAGTATGGATCTTTCAATTTTTGTGAACTTGCCTAGTTTGGGTTACTGGTGTAGCCTCAAAACGATTAAATTAGAGGGGAAGGGGCCTGACTAATTTTAGCCACCAGCGTTTGGCCCACTCCATCAACCCAAACCAGTGTGAATCTAACTCAATCCATATTAACAAAGAAAACAAAGATAGAAAATCTAATAACCATTTTATGCATGAACGTGATATCCATTGACGACAGGATTCAGAACAAGTTTGATGATTATTAATACAAACTACCAATGGGTTGCCTATCAATTGAAATTCAATTTTAAATAGTCGAGAAATCTGATAAAACAATTTACTAATTAGCACTGATTATGAACCAATTTCCTAGTCAATCCCAAATTAACTCGAAACCTACATTATTCCAGTTGATCTTCTGATTTCAACATCACACTCACGCGAGACAAAACTAAATTAGGATATAGTTATGAATACTTCCTGGTTTGTCAGTCGTAACAGTTCTATGAGCAACCAACTTAGGTTGAATGCGATGTCAATCGACCTAGTACTATAACTATCACTAAGTAAAGCATCGCATCTTAAGATTCCAAATATTTCTAGTCAGTCCTCATTATACAAGTTTAAACGAGCCCTACTTATTCAAATCTCAGTACTACTATTACATGTCTAACATGAATTACTCATTCAAAATGAACACAAAGGAAACTCCATATGAGCTAAGGCAATAACAAAATGCTTGCACTTTGATTTCTCTTCCAATTAGGCTTTATTCATCTTGAAATTTCACACATCATTAAAGGTTGAGATGAATACCTGGAAACAGAATAGAGTAAAAGGAAGCAGAGATTAGCCACAACAAAGCAAACATCAACAACTTTGGAGTTTCAGACAACAAACAAACAGCAATAGCTATTTCAACTTGATTCTCGTAAAGCCAAAAGCAAAGACCCCAGCAAATAAACCCAGTAACTGATTGCATTTATCAAAATGTAATTTAACACGACCAATAACAGCTCAAATACACCCAAAATCAATTCGAATTGGAATTAGAACAACTTTATAGCTTCAGCCAATAGCTATGGAACTAGGAAATATGAATCAATTAGCTGACTGCCTTAAAACTCTATCAATGGAACAGTGTTGATTGAACTAACTCACTGCCTTAAAACTCTATCTCTCTCTTTTTAAGTCTGAAAAAAAAGTTCCCTTTTCTCTTAAGGTCTGCCCGTATTTATACCTAAAAATCTGACCCCCTCCAGCTCTTAGGAGTACTTAAACTATTAAGAAAAATATTATTCCTCCCATCATATTCCCTATTGCCCCACTACTATATGTCCCATTCCATTTTTAATTCAATTGTCATGGGGTAACCTATTTTTAAATCACTTCCCCTTAAACCTCCCCATACTATTCCTGATTCCCAACCCATCAATATTAAACAAATACATTAGCTTAATGGTACATTAGTACTTACTTTCAGACCACTCAAGCTACACCATTTTTCAAATTTCGAAATCCCAAATTACCCCCTGATATCCCTGAAACTAAAATCTGACCCCAACCCCTTTTTAACCCCATCAGCTATAACCAATTCACCTAATAAGAAAACCTACCAATTCGACTAATTCTTAATTAATCACTGGAACACTAAAGTTGAACCTAAACCAAATACATATTAATACCAAACATCAAACTCAACAGAACACTATTATGCTTCAAATCGTCAAATTCAATAATAGTTTGAACTCAAAAACAAACAAAATCGAACAGAGTTGAAACAAGGATGAAGTATTCACTAATCAAAACAGCAATTAGGTTGAAATGAAAGATTAACTACACACGGAATGAGTTAAACCCTGAATTAATCCAAAACGAAAGAGGTGTGGAACAGAATTCATATATGTACAAATTGACACATAATGCAGAACAAATTCGACCAATCCAATCATTCAGAACCAAATTCATAAAAGAAAAGAGTAGAGGAAGACAGTACTCGGAATAACACTAAAACATAAACATAAAAACAAATGACAAATAATAAAAACTCACCGGATAAATTGGGAATCGATCTTGTCACCCTGACTTGAATTCGAACTTCCATTTTGGATTTGAAATCAAAATGAACCTTAACCGAGTGTTGTCGACTGAGAACACACGACTAAGGTCGATTACGACCTTAATTTTCAAATTTGTATTAACCCTGAAGTTTGGTTTTCTTTAGGGTTCGTCCATTCGATCTAAAATTCGAGGGTCTCTAGAAAGATTCGAAGGAAAATGATGATGGATATAGGACGAGGGAGGTTGGGTGATCATTTGGTGTTAGTTTGGGATCAATTGGATGGATTAGGGTTTTGGTCCGATTCTTTGATCTAATATTCGAAGCATCCTAGGGTGATTCGAGAGTAACTGATCAGAGATTTGGGATGGGGAGGTCAAGGGGATCCTATGGTGTAATTTTGGAGGTGTTTGGACGTCAGCCGCTGCCGTAGGCGATTTTCGACGGGCGGTCGACGGGCGGTGTGAGGCGGAGGGTGTTTTGGTCTCTGAAAGCTTAGAGACGAAGAGGGTAAGGGGGGCTTTGGCTTGGGTGGCGGGGTATGGTTTGAGTATATATACGAGATGGGGGAATGGATCCAAGCTGTTCGATCTTATGAGATCAACGGATTGGATCACTTCATTTAAGGAAACGACATCGTTTTGCTATTATCGAGACCGGGCCGGTCTTTGGATGGGAACAGGTCAGGGCGTGGGGGATCATACTGGACCGTTAGATCAGAATGGATGAACGGTCCAAATTGTGCGTGACAAGATAACATCGTTTGGATGGTTTGAACGACTGGACCGGATAAGTGGTGATTTGGGCTTGAGTTGGGGTGGGTTTGATTTGGGTTTTAGGGATTAATTCAAGAATTGGCCCAATTTTGATTTCTCTTTTCTTTTGTTTTCTTTTTCTTTTCAATTTACGTTCTAATAATAAAAATACAAGCCTAAATTTAACTTCGACCAAATTATCCTAAAAATATTAATTAGTTCTAAATAATAATCATCACAAATAATTAAACACCAAGTAAAAAAAAAATCACACAATTTAGACATTAAAAACTTAAATGCAAAGTACATTATTTTTTGTGATTCTCATTTTTTGTAGATATAAGTAATTTATTACTTAACTCAAGAATTCTAAAAATTAACTCCTAAATGCAAAAATGCAACATATTTTTGTATTATTTATTTATTTAAACAAATAAACATGCAAGGACAAAAATATAAATAATGACAGAAAATTCCACGAAAATTCACAAAATTGCACACAATAAAACAAATAATTTTATTTTGAATTTTCTGGGTGTAATTCATGTGAGGCAAAAATCACGTGCTCACAACTACCCCTCTTTGCCCGTAAACGCGAAGAGTTTTCGTGCAAAGACAAAGTGAGCGGATACGAGCGATTTTTGCCCGTTTGAATACTCCGTGTAAAGCATTTTTTGAAAGATTTGACTGAACCTTTGCTTCAAAAGGTCTCCTACATATCCTTAGCTGAAAAGGAATCAGGTCAATGTAGTTCGGGAAGTTTTGGTAGCTGGGACTACCATGAAGCTGTGGTTTTGTTGTTACTGCTGTTGCTGCTGCTGCTGCTATTGCTGCTTACTGACCTCCTTATTACACCATGCTAAAAGAAAATAAAAAGCTATACTAAACTATAGTCTATGAATTACAAAATCTTATCTAGATCTTCAAACTTGCTCTTGTGTCTCTTGTTGCCTTGCTGTCTTGTTGACTTGTATTTCCTCTGACGTTTCTTTATTTCTAACTTGATTTGTAGTCCTCTCTTCCTCAGGTGGATGTCTGATTGCTGAACTCGAACTGCTTCTTTCCTTCTTGTGAGATTCGAATTATTTTTCCTTCAAAAACTTGAACTATCTTCTTTTGACCATTGTTTCCTTCCCTATGATTTCTGAACTTGAACTTGTTCCTCTGCTATTTTGTGTTATAACCCTCTGCTCTCCAGTAGGGTTACTGACTTCTGACTTAAAATGGTACGCCTCCGTTCTCAAGACGGGCTCCTGACTTTCACAACTGCTTAAAAGATAACGCCTCTGTTCTCCAGGCGGGCTCCTGACTTCAACAACAACTTAAAAGATAACACCTCCGTTCTCCAGGTGGGCTCCTGACTTCAACAACTACTTAAAAATGATAACGCCTCCGTTCTCCAGGCAGGCTCCTGACTTCAACAACAACTTTAAAAAGATAACTCCTCTATTCTCCATGCGGGCTCCTGACCTCAACAACAACATAAAAAAAACAACGCCTCCGTTCTCCAGGCGGGCTCCTGACTTCAACAAACTTAATATGATAACGCCTACGTTCTCCAGGCGGGCTCCTGACTTCGACAACAACTTAAAAAGATAACGCCTCTGTTCTCCAGGCGGGCTCCTGACTTCAACAACTTAAAAAGATAATGCCTCCGTTCTCCAGGCGGGCTCCTGACTTCATCAACTACCTAAAAAGGTAACGCCTCCGTTCTTCAGGCGGGCTCCTGACTTCAACAACTTAAAAAGATAACGCCTCCGTTCTCCAGGCGGGCTCCTGACTTCATCAACTACTTAAAAAGGTAACGCCTCCGTTCTTCAGGCGGGCTCCTAACTTCATCATCTACTTCAAAAGGTAACGCCTCCGTTCTTCAGGCGGGATCCTGACTTCAACAACTTAAAAAGATAACGCCTCCGTTCTCCAGGCGGGCTCCTGACTTCAACAACGTAAAAAGATAACGCCTCCGTTCTCCAGGCGGGCTCCTGACTTTATTAACTACTTAAAAAGGTAACGCCTCCATTCTTCAGGCGGGCTCCTGACTTCAACAACTACTAAAAAGATAACACCTCCGTTTTCCAGGAGGGCTCCTAACTTCAACTACAACTTAAAAAGATAACGCCTTCGTTCTCCAGGCAGGCTCCTGACCTCAACAACAACTTAAAAAGAAAATGCCTCGGTTCTCCAGGTGGGCTCCTGACTTCAACAACTACTTAAAAATGACAATGCCTCCGTTCTCCAGGCGGGCTCCTGACTTCGACGACAACTTAAAAAAGATAACGCATCCGTTCTCCAGGTGGGCTCCTGACTTCAACAACTATTGTATTCTATTGACATTGTTTTCCCTTGCCTCCTGAACCATTTCCCTTTGAAACTTGATTTTTCTTCCTTCAGAACTGCTTAGAACTTGTGTTAACCTCCTTTGAAAACTAACTTCCTTTAAAACTTGTGTTGCCCTCCTTCGAAACTGCTTCCTTCGAAACTTATGTTGTCTTGCTCTCCCTTAAAACTTGAATTGACTTCCCTGTACTTCGGATGGGTGCCTGACTTCAAGAAAATTTTCAAAACGAAAGAAAATTTTTTGCCCCAGTTTGATAATCTTCCTTGTAGCATGTCTTTCCGCCATCCATAACATTTCCTTCCCCTGTTTCAAATCAAAAAAATTTATTAGTTTAAAATGTGGTGAGTGATCGTGACACTCCTGCTGGGGATGATTTTCCCTTTCTCTTTTCATGCTCAGCGTCGTCCGACCCTCTTGAAACTTGGCCAATAACTTCCAACCTTCTTGACGATTCCTCATTCAACCAAATTTCTCAATTGTTGCTTTCCACTTTTAGTCCATACTTTCCACAAAATCTTAGACCAATCCACCATTTGGTTTTACAACGATGTCTTTTACGTCTCATCATATTATCTTTGGCCTGTCCTATCCATATTTTCCTTTGCACCATATTGGAAAATGGTAGTAAGCTCTGAAAATCCTTCTTACAAACAAACTACTATTGAAAAATCTTAACCAAAAGAAATGAAAAATGATGACTTCAAAAGATAGAAAAAGAAAAATCTTTCTGAACAATTGTATGAGGAGAAGAAAAAGAAAAGAACTTATCTGAATGGTATAACCGGTCCCAATGATCATGCCGTGCATTTCGTATTAATGAACCCAGTCTATTTATACAATCAACTTTCTGATGGCCTTGCTTTGCATTTCAAAGGTTCTACCACCCAACTCTTTTGCCGAATCAACGTCTTCGTTCTGCTTCATGCCTCGACAGATCCTTTATCTCGTTTATCCCCTTTTTAACTCCTTGCCGCCGTATAGTGCCCTTCGAGGGGTTTTCACTAATAAGACTCTCTCATTTCTCTCAACTCCCGTCGCCTTATGGTGCCTGTGAAGGTTTTTACCAATAAGACCCTCACATTTTATTTTCTCAACTTTCGTCGCCTTATGGTTCTTGTGAAGGTTTTCACCGATAAGACTCTCTCATTTTTATTACTTTTCTGTTGGGGATCAGAGTGTTATTTACCTTGCTTCCATTTGCATGATTTGGCACTTCTTGGAGACTGATCGGGAGGTCTTTCTTTGGACATCAATATGGATTTTTGTGTGTGGCTAAAAGAAAAGTGTATCAAAAGTTCAAAATAATTTCGATGGGTAAAACATTACAACTCTTGGAATCAAATTTCTTTCCCAAAATTACAGACACAACTTCTGCCCCAGTTTTCTTGCTTGGGAATCTTTTGATTTTTTGTTTCACTTTGACCGAGCTGTGAAGCTGCATACGTATCCTCTTTGAGGAATCAGGTCAAACGTAGTTCACCCAATTCCTTTGTTTTCTTGTGACTTTTCTTTTGTTTTTGTTATTATCTCTTTTTTTTTTCTTTTTCTTTTTCTTTTTCAATTTCGTTTCTGATTCCAAAAGAGGGGTATGAAAGAATAAATAAATCTCAAAAAGGGGGAACAAAGGTTAAAGTGTTTGGATAGTAGAAAAATTGCCTTCGTCATTTCATTCTCCGATTCAATGCCAAATATAAACAAACAACAATTACAATCAAAGAAATCATACATAATATCTCTTGACTGCGTCAGAATTGATAGCCATGTCTATACATCTTCCTTCAATATCTGTCAAACATAAAGCGCCATTGGACAACACTCTGGTCACAATAAACAGCCCTTGCCAATTCGGGGCGAACTTACCCTTTGCTTCGGCCTGATGTGGAAGGATTCGTTTCAACACTTGTTGCCCCTCTTCAAATTTCCTGGGACGCAACTTCTTATTGTATGCTCTTGACATCCTCTTTTGATACAATTGGCCATGACATATTGTTGCCAATCTTTTTTCATCAATCAAGCTCAACTGCTCCAAACGGGTTTTGACCCATTCATTATTATCAATCTCAGCCTCAGCGACAATTCGGAGAGACGAAATTTCAATTTCTTCTAGTATCACTGCTTCGGTTCCATATACCAACAAATACGGAGTCACACCCACTGAAGTACGGACAGTAGTACGATAGCCCAGCAATGAAAATGGTAACTTTTCATGCCATTGTCTGGATCCTTCTGCCATTTTCCTCAATATCTTCTTTATATTCTTGTTGGCTGCCTCAACCGCTCCATTTGCTTTGGGATGATATGGGGTGGAATTACGGTGTGTAATCTTAAAATGTTTACATACTTCTTTCATCAAACTACTGTTAAGATTAGATAATTCACCTTCGGGATCCCAAATCTACAGATGATATGGGAATGAACAAAATCCACAACTGCTTTCTTGGTTACCGATTTGAAAGTTTTAGCTTCAATCCACTTGGTGAAATAGTCGATGGCCACCAGAATGAACCTATGACCGTTGGAAACTGCCGACTCGATAGGTCCAGTGACTCCATGCCCCATGCAACAAAGGGTCACGGTGCTGACATTGTATGTAATACTGTCGGCGGAGAATGAATCAAATCTCTGTGTATCTGACACTGATGACATTTACGCACGAAACTGATATAATATCACTCCATAGTGAGCCAATAATACCCTGCTCGAAGAATCTTCTTTGCCAACACATATTCGCTCATATGTGGTCCACAAATTCCGGAATGCACCTCTGCCATAACTGTCGTGGCTTGACTAGCATCTATGCATCTTAGCAATCCCAAGTCCGGTGTTCTTCTGTACAACACTCCTCCACTGAGGAAAAATCCACTTACCAACCATCGAATAGCTCTCTTTTGATCTTCTGTGGCCTGCACCGGGTATATCCCCATCCTGAGGTACTCCTTGACATCGTGGAACCATGGTTCGCCATCCAGTTCTTCCTCTATCATGTTACAATAAGCATGCTGATCACGAACCTGAATATGGAACGGATCCATATGAATTTTATCTGGATAGTGCAACATTGATTCTAAGGTGGACAAAGCAATGGCAACCTCATTATGAACTCTTGGGATGTGCCTAAACTCCACTGATCGAAACTGTTGACACAGATCGTATAAACATTGTCGATACAGTATGAGCTTCAAATCCCGTGTTTCCCATTCTCCTTGAATCTGATGTATCAGGAGGTCCGAGTCTCCCAAGACCAGAACGTCCTGGACATCCATGTTTGCAGCTAACCATAACCCTAAAATGCATGCTTCATATTCAGCCGTGTTGTTGGTACAATAAAACCAAAGTTGAGCCATAACGGGATAATGATGTCCTGTTTCAGAAATAAGCACCGCTCCTATTCCAACTCCCTTCATATTTGTAGCTCCATCAAAGAAAAGTTTCCATCCTGGTTCTTCAGTCGATTCCAGCTCATCGATATGCATCACTTCTTCATCAGAAAAATACGTTCTTAATGGCTCATATTCTTCATCGACCGGATTCTCGGCCAAGTGATCGGCCAATGCTTGGGCTTTCATTGTCGTCCTCGTCACATAGATGATGTCAAATTTCGTGAGTAATATTTGCCACTTCGCCAATCTCCCTGTGGGTATAGGCTTTTGAAAAATATACTTCAATGGATCCAAGCGCGAAATAAGGTAAGTAGTATATGATGACAGATAATGCTTCAACTTCTGTGCTACCCAAGTTAGGGCACAACATGTCCTCTCAAGATGAGTGTACTTAACCTCATAAGCCGTGAACTTCTTGCTGAGATAATAGATGGAATGGTCCTTCCTGCCGGTGATTTCATGCTGCCCCAGTACACAGCCAAATGAATTCTCCAGAACCGTTAGATAAAGAATCAAAGGTCTCCCTGGCTCAAGCGGAACCAACACTGGTGGGTTTGACAAATACTCCTTTATCTTATCAAATGCCTCTTAGCACTCTTCAGTCCATTTGACCGCAGCGTCCTTCTTCAACAGCCTAAAAATAGTTTCGCAAGTTGATGTGAGCCGAGCAATAAACCTGCTGATATAGTTCAACCTTCCTAACAGACTCATCACTTCAGTCTTGTTCTTCGGAGGTGGAAATTCTTGAATAGCTTTGATCTTTGATGGATCCAACTCGATGCCATGACGGCTGACTATGAAGCCCAATAGTTTTCCTGATGGAACACCAAATGCGCACTTGGCAGGGTTAAGTTTGAGGTCGTATCTATGAAGCCTATGGAAGAAATTCCTCAAATCCCCGACGTGATCGGCCTGATGGTTTGATTTTATGATCACGTCATCAATGTATACCTCAATTTCTTTGTGTATCATATCATGAAACACAGCAGTCATTGCCCTCATGTAAGTTTACCAATCGTTCTTCAAACCAAAAGGCATCACCCGGTAGCAATAAGTTCCCCACGGCGTGATAAAAGTCGTCTTCTCTGCATCTTCCTCATCCATCAGAATCTGATGATACCCAGCATAGCAATCCACAAAAGACCCAATCCCTCACTTTGCACAATTGTCAATCAAGATGTGGATATTGGGTAGTGGGAACTTATCCTTTGGGCTTGCTTTGTTGAGATTGCGATAGTCAAAGCATACTCTGACCTTCCCGTCCTTCTTCGGCACCAACACGACGTTAGCCAACCATTCTGGATATCGAGTGACCCGAATAACCTTTGCGTCTAGTTGATTGGTTATTTCTTCCTTAATCTTCACACTCATATCAATTTTGAATTTTCTCAATTTTTGTTTGACGGGAGGAAATGCCGAATCAGTGGGTAATTTAGAACCACTAAATCAGTGCTTAGACCCGGCATGTCATCATATGACCATGCAAAAACATCTTTAAACTCTATAAGTGTTTTGATTAGTTCTTCCCTAATGCTCTATTCAAGATGGACGCTTATTTTAGTTTCTCTGATGTTATATGCGTCTCCTAGATTGATGACTTCCGTATCATTTAGATTGGGTTTGGTCTTTTCTTCTAAGTGACTCAATTCTTTACTGATTTCTTCGAAGGCTTCATCTTCGTTGTATTTTGGTTCATTCTCATCATTTCTTATTTCTTGCACCATTGTTTCGGAACCAAATTGATTTTTCAGACCGGGTTGAAGATCCATCGTGCATGTCATGTCATTACGACCAGTATAAAGAGAACTGTATAGAAAAAGAAAAGAAGAAAACGAAATTAAAATAAAATAAGGAATGAAGAAAAACTTTCATTTTATTGAAGTACGGGATAACAAGGTTTCACACTTTGACGAATACAAAATAAAAGAAATTTGGATTACAACCCTGGAATAATCCAGACAACATGAAGGAAAATCAAAGCCAACTACCAAGATTCCCTCCGCATGGGAAAAGAAGTAGCCATCCAATTGTTGATCTTTGCCTTCAGCCCCACGAACTGCACATCTGCTTTGCTGGACCCTTCCCCAGCTTCTAACATGTTAACTTCGGCGAATAACCTATCTAACCCTTTATTCAAGTCTCCATCTGCACCAATCAATTACCCTGTAACCTTAGACAGCCATTACTTTTTGATGCCCGGTCTGACAAAAGATCTGGACAGATACGGGATTGGCTTAGGAAGGACCATGCCCTCTTCTTCATCTTGAGGGCTCGTATTACATCTGCAACAGTGGGCTTGAACCCCAATCCAAAACTATCAAGGTTCTTGGGAACAGAGACTGGCTGTATAATGCCCTGGAGATCAGCACCCATACCTTTGCCCGGTATGAAACCATTCTTTAACATTTTCGATGTCACCATGATAGTTGCGGCTGCTATTTTAGGAACTGGAATGCTTTTCCCTTCCAGGATATTTTCTACTGAGACCGTGTCAAAGACTTGGTAGACCTACGGCCCTTTGTCATCATCAGTTTCTATGAAAGGCACAATGGCATCACTTACAGCGCATATATTGCCTTCACCGTGCACGAAGATCTCCTGTCTGTCCCATTCGAATTTGACTATCTGATGCAATGTATAAGGTACCGCCTTGGCGGTGTGGATCCAGGGTCGCCCCAGCAAGAGGTTATAAGAGACTGCCATGTCTAGTACCTAGAACTCCATAGTGAACTCCACTGGCCCGATTGTCAACTCTAGTATGATGTCACCCACAGTGTCTTTACCTCTACCATCAAATCCTCGAACACAGATGCTATTCTTGTAAATTCTATCATTGTCAATCTTCAGCTTGTTCAATGTTACCCATTGTCAACTAACGCCCGAGTGACTACGAAATTCTCACACTTCACTGTCAGATAAAGAGCTCTATTGTGTTCTGTACCTTCCATGGGAAACTCATCATCAGAGAAGGTCACTCTATTCACCTCAAATATCTTGTTTGCTATTTTCTCTAGGTGGTTCACAGAGATCCTATCCGGAACATGGGCCTCGTTCAGAATTTTCATCAATGCTCGTCGATGCTCGTCTGAATGGATCAATAATGATAGCAATGAGATCTGTGCCGGTGTCTTCCTCAGCTGTTCCACAATGAAGTAATCTTGCACCTTCATTTTCTTTAAAAATTCTTCCGCCTCTTCCTCGTTTACAGGCTTCTTGACCGCTACTGTATTGGCCTTTCTTAACTCTGCGAGAGAAAAACACCTTCCCGAACGAGTTAGACCTTGGGTTTCACATACTTCTTACATAACTTCCTTCTCCTTATACATTACTGTCACTTGACCATAATTCCATGGCACGGCCTTCTCACTGATTATTGGTAACTGAATTACTGGCTTGATAATAACCGGCTCCCTGCTAGCACCCTTCACAACCACAACAGGATTTATTGCAACCCCTGGTACTACCACATTGACTCGCTCTGGCTTCACTGCAATAATGCTTGACGACTCCTTCTCAGCAACCACAACTGGCTTGCCTTGGACCACTGACTTCCCACTAGTTGATTTTTCATTTGAACTAGTCTCACTAGCACGGATCATCATTACTATTTGCGAGGGCTTCTTAGGCTCCCCTCCCTTGTGTACTAATTCGATCATGTGAGACTCATGGTGAGTTGGCAACGGATTCTGGTTAATGTTTGGCATCTCTGGGGCCTGCACCTCAATTCGACGAATGTTGATAAGCTCCTGAATAGCTGTTTTTAGCTTCCAACATTTCTCCATGTCATGTCCAGGTGCTCCTGAACAGTATTCACAATTCACCGAGTGATCAAGATTTCTTGGTGGGGGGTTAGGTAACTTAGCTTTGACTGGATTCAACAATCCCAGCTGCCTCAATTGATGGAACAAACTGGTGTAAGACTCTCCCAATTGAGTGAAAGTCTTTGGCTTCTGCACCCTGTCGTTCCTAAAGTTTTGGCTCGGACGAAAACTTGTACCAGCGGGGTTTCTGTATGCTCTTGGAGGTGGGTAGTTATTTTGCGGGGTCGGTGCATGCCATGGTTCTTGGACGAGAGGTTGAACAAATGTCTGAGCATGGTGAACTGAGAAGTGAGGATCGGGTGTTGGGTAATAATGTTGTGGGTGGCTATATGGCGTATGGGAGTAACTTTGTTGGTAGGGTTGGGGCTGGTTGCAGTAGGGTGCGGCGCCTCTATATCCATACCAAGCTCTGGATTTAATTGTTGCGACATCTTCCTTCCTCTTCTTCCCGAGCACGCCTCCAGTGCCGCTCTGGATAGCCTGAGTGGTGGCCTTAATCGCCGAATAACTCATTATCTTATTGGACTTGAGTCCTTCTTCGATCATGCCACCCATTTTTACGACCTCATTGAAGAATTTACCAATTGATGTCACTAGGTGACCAAAGTAAGTTGGCTCCAAAGTCTGTAAAAAGTAATCCACCATTTCACTTTCCCTCATTGGAGGATCGACTCTCGTCGCTTGCTCCCTCCAACGGAACCCAAACTCCCTGAAGCTCTCTCTGGGCTTTTTCTTGATTTTTAACAATGTGAGACGGTCAGGGACGATCTCAAGATTATATTGGAAATGACCAGCAAATGCCTGTGCTAGGTCGTCCCAGGTGTACCACCTGCTAGGGTACTGCCTCGTATACCACTCTAGTGCAGATCCGCTCAAGCTTTGACCAAAGTATGCTATCAACAGCTCATCTTTCCCACCTACCCCTCTCATCTTACTACAGAAACCTCGCAGGTGCGCCACTAGGTCACCATGTCCCTCATACAGATCAAATTTTGGCATTTTGAACCCCACTGGTAGTAGAACATCGGGGAAAGAACACAGATCTTTATAGGCCACACTGACTTAGCCACCCAACCCGTGCATATTCTTGAAGGACTGCTCCAGGCTTTTTACTTTGCGAAGCACATCTTCCTGCTCCGAACTCTTAGACGGCCTCTCATTTTCTGTCGGGAGCGCAAAGTAAGGGGTATAAGTATGTGGCTCAGGATCTTTTAGGGTAGGTTCAGGAGGATAGTATGGGCTATCGTGAGCTTGAAACAACGGCTCGCTGGATGATCTTTACAGTGTGGCGGGTGGAGGTGCCACGAAAACAGGAACAATTGGTGGAGGAGAGTCTTGTTTGGGTGGTGGATCTTGGGGAGTGTAAGGAGTTTTCCCTTGATAATATTGGTAAATCGGGAAACTTGCCGATGGATCAGTGGGAGGATATTCCGGAGCCTGTGCCGGTGTGAGAGTAGGAGTAGTGGAAGGGGTTGGTAATGGCTGCCCCTAGACCAGGCTAGGTGCATCTCTGCTATCTCTTGTCTCAACCTGTCCACTTCTTCCTTCATTGTCTGTATTTCTGTTCTTTCCTCTTCAACACTTTTGTCCGAATTAGACATGATATTTGGTATTGGTCCTTTTGATCTTGTTTGGTAATGGTAATGTGCCAGTACGTTCTAAACAAGCTAACTATTTGAAATTTCTGGCAACATAAAACTTGTTAGTTTTTAGAGTTTAACAAATATGTTATTGCACGTTAGGATGCAATGCACCTAGGCAGTTTAACCATTTCTATCATGCCTTTGCTTCGATTGCATGCATCATTCCGGCTTCTTTATACTTGTGCCCTTTTCAAACGCATCTTTTCCTTTATTTATTTCTCATTTTCTCTTCTTTTTTTTCTTTTTTTTTCTTTTTAGTGGTGGTCGAATCTTATGTGGATTGCCTACGTATTATGTCCCCACATGAATCAGACCGTGCGTAGTTCTGACAAAAGTGCCAAATGACCAAAATAAAAAAATTGGATTTTTTTTTTCAAGTTTTCCATAAAAGAAAAGATGTGTTTATTACGACACATTTTATTACAATATTAACGGACTCCAAAAGACTCTCATATCAAAACGGCGATATAGCCTAAAAACACACTAACAGAAAATCATCACTGTTTTCTCAAAAATTTTATAACATATGTGGTCTTATGAATACGGCCTTTCAGCACTTCGGAGAAGATTTAAAGGCTGTGTTTGCTAACCGGTCAAAAACAAATTTTGAGAAATAACAAAAAGCGGTTGTTCTTGCAAAAATGGCCTTCTGGCGTCCTTTTTGGGGACATTCGGCTATTTTAGACAAGAATGACATCACCCTACTTATGGAAAAACAGACATTTATTTACCTAAAAAAAATTATCTTTCTTTTTTTGTCTTTTAATAAATTTTTTTCAAATAAATTTTTCAAATAGTTGAAGCCGATATGAGTTGCCTACGTATCCCACATCCGGTGAGAATTAAACTTACGTAGTTCTGCCAATAAAACTACTTATTTTCGTAAATAAGACTCTTTTGCATTACAAATACACTATTTTGGAAGACAATACTCTTTTTGTATTTTCTTTTTCAACAAACTATTTGAAAATAAAATTCTTTAGTTTTTCTTTTTCTCGACCAACAAAACAAACCATTTTTTAAAACAAATTTTTTTTTCCTTTTTCTTCTTTTTTTTTTATTTTTCTCAAAAATTCGATAAAGTTTCGACACTATTTTGACATTGGTTTTTTTTTCTAAAAATAGATAATTAGCTTTTCACAATGCTATTTCTCTCTTTTTCAATTTTCCCAAACACTCCAAAGCCGGTCAGCATGCAAGTCCGAGACAAATAAATGCATATGCAACACGTAAGATGCATCAAGATGGTCTTTTCATTTCAGGTTACCTGTCCTAGATGGACCCAACCCCTGTGTTGAGTCCCTTAAGTCAAATGCATATGATGCAAACAAATATTCCTACTAGGGATTCGGCATAAGGTTTTGTTATACTAGGTTTAAAACTTGGGTGTTTGTTCTAGACCTGGCTTACACGAGCGGACAACTCGAGTCGAGGATGGGAGCTGTGTACCGGTAATTAAAAGGCCATCTGGTTTTGCAAATCCTCCGAATTCTCATTCTATTTTGGGATATGACACTAACAGAAAGAAGTCACGACCAGCGTGCACTCCTCAGGAGAGAGAAGAGAGGGGTTCCGTAGCAGTTTTATATACAGTTCAGATAATATCAAAACGGTAAAACAATTAGCACATTTAGCAGGAAACGTGTAGTAAAATCAGGTAAAGTCAAACATAACAATTATTCTAAGCTCAAATTCTTAAACCCCGAACCGAAGTTCTGGGTATGTATCCCCAGCAGAGTCGCCAGAACTGTCACACCTCCTTTTTACCTACACCCCCGGGAAGGATATAATAAAGGGAGTTTTTTCAATTAAAGGATAATTGAAATGGGATTCGTTTATTAAGAGATTCAGAGTCGCCACTTGGGATATTTATGGTGTCCCAAGTCACCGATTTGAATCCCGAATCGAGGAAAAAGTTTGACTCTATTTAACAGTCGCGAACCAGAAATCCGAGTAAGGAATTCTGTTAACCCGAGAGAAGGTGTTAGGCATTCCCGAGTTCCGTGATTCTAGCACGATCGCTCAACTTTCATATTTGGCTTATTTATCTAATTTTGCAACATGTTTTAACTTATGTGCTTTTTAACCATAAACTGCTTTTATTATTATTTTAATGAGAATTACAATGTTGTGAAAATGCTTCTTGACCCACGTCACATAAATGCACCCGTGGTTGTTGACACATTTCGACTTTGCTGAGATTTGGATTTGGGTCACATAAATGTGCACCCGAGTTTAGGGAGGTAATGTTATTAAAATACGCGCTTAAAGTGACTAACGCGTTATTATTTTGGAGAGGGCCGTGAAATTCGCTAAGCGACCCCTCCCGAAATCTAAGTATTTTAATATATACATTTAACGAGGGCCCCACAATTTATGTATTTTGTTTAGCGAGGCTCATCTCATTTTGCTATTTTTTAAAGGTCAAACCTAAAGTAATCCATAGTTTTCTACTTAGTTCGTATCTAAAACAAAAGAAAGAGTCCTAGTTAATTATGAATTAAATTATACTACGTTAAACTATGAATTGAATTCTTCCAGCCAAGTCCAAATAATGAATTTGCTTGTGCATGATTGCAGCAACCCGGCCTCGATACCAGCTCAAACAACAGGCGAGTATGGATCTTTCACGTTTTGTGAACTTGCCTAGTTTGGGTTACTGGTGTAGCCTTGAAACGATTAAATCAGAGGGAAAGAGGCCTAACTAATTTCAGCCACCGATGTTTGGCCCACTCCATCAGCCCAAACCAGTGTGAATCTAACTCAATCCATATTAACAAAGAAAACAAAGATAGAAAATCTAATAACCATTTTATGCATAAACGTGATATCCATTGACTACAGGATTCAGAACAAGTTTGATGATTATTAATCCAAACTACCAATGAGTTGCCTATCAATTGAAATTTAGTTTTAAATGGTCAAGAAATCTGATAAAACAATTTACTAATTGGCACTGATTATGAACCAACTTCCTAGTCAATCCCAAATTAACTCGAAACCTACATTATTCCAGTTGATCTTCTGATTTCAACATCACACTCACGCGAGACAAAACTAAATTAGGATATAGTTATGAATACTTCCTGGTTTGTCGGTCGTAACAGTTCTATGAGCAACCAAATTAGGCTGAATGCGATATCAATCGACCTAGTACTATAACTATCACTGAGTGAAGCATCACATCTTAAGAGTCCAAATAGTTCTAGTCAGTCCTCATTATACAAGTTTAAACGAGCCCTACTTATTCAAATCTCAGTACTACTATTACATTTCTAACATGAATTATTCATTCAAAATGAACACAAAGGAAACTGCATATGAGCTAAGGCAATAAGAAAATGCTTGCACTTTGATTTCTCTTCCAATTAGGCTTTATTCATCTTGACATTTTACACATCATTCAAGGTTGAGATGAATACCTGGAAACAGAATAGAGTAAAAGCAAGCAGAGATTAGCCACAACAAAGCAAACAACAACAACTTTGGAGTTTCAGACAACAAACAAATAGCAATAGCTATTTCAACTTGATTCTCGTAAAGCCAACAGCAAAGACCCCAGCAAATAAACCCAGTAACTGATTGAGTTTATCAAAATACAATTTAACACGACCAATCACAGCCAAATACACCCAAAATCAATTCGAATTGGAACCAGAACAACTTTATAGCTTCAGCCAACAGCTATGGAACTAGGGAATGTGAATCAATTAGCTGACTGCCTTAAAACTTTATCAATGGAATAGTGTTTCTGATTTTTTTCAATGGAACAGTGTTGATTGAACTAACTCACTGCCTTAAAATTCTATCTCTCTCTTTTTAAGTCTGAAAAAAAAAATTCCCTTTTCTCTTAAGGTCTGCCTGTATTTATACCCAAAAATCTGACCCCCTCCAGCTCTTAGGAGCACTTAAACTATTAAGAAAAATATTATTTCTCCCATCATATTCCCTGTTGCCCCACTACTATATGTCTCATTCCATTTTTAATTCAATTGTTATGGGGTAACCTATTTTTAAATCACTTCCCCTTAAACCTCCCATACTATTCCTGATTCCCAACCTATCATTATTAAACAAATACATTAGCTTAATGGTACATTAGTACTTACTGTCAGACCACTCAAGCTACACCATTTTTCAAATTTTGAAATCCCAAATTACCCCCTGATATCCCTGAAACTAAATTCCTACCCCAAACCCTTTTTAACCACATCAGCTATAACCAATTTACCTAATAAGAAAACCTACCAATTCGACTAATTCTTAATTAATCACTGGAACACTAAAGCTGAACCTAAACCAAATTCATATTAATACCAAACATCAAACTCAACAGAACACTATTATGCTTCAAATCGTCAAATTCAATAATAGTTTGAACTCAAAACCAAACAAAATAGAACAGAGTTAAAACAAGGATGAAGTATTCACTAATCAAAACAGCAATTAGGTTGAAATGAAAGATTAACTACACACGGAATGAGTTAAACCCTGAATTAATCCAAAACAAAAGAGGAGTGGAATAGAATTCATATATGTACAATTGACACATAATGCAGAACAAATTCGACCAATCCAATCATTCTGAACCAAATTCATAAAAGAAAAGAGTAGAGGAAGACAGTACTCGGAATAACACTGAAACATAAACATAAAAACAAATGACAAATAATAAGAACTCACGGGATAAATTGGGAATCGATCTTGTCACCCTGACTTGAATACAAACTTCCATTTTGGATTTGAAATCAAAATGAACCTTAATCGAGTGTTCTCAACTGATAACACACGACTAAGGTCGATTACGACCTCAATTTTCAAATTTGTATTAACCCTGGAGTTTGGTTTTTTTTAGGGTTCGTCCGTTCGATCTAAAATTCGAGGGGCTCTAGAAATATTCGAAGGAAAATGATGACGGGTATAGGACGAGGGAGGTTGGTTGATCATTTTGTGTTAGTTTGGGATCAATTAGATAGATTAGGGTTTTGGTCCGATTCTTTGATCTAATATTCGAAGCATCCTAGGGTGATTCGAGTGTAACTGATCAGAGATTTGGGATGGGGAGGTTGAGGGGATCCTATGGTGTAATTTTAGAGGTGTTTGGACGTCGGCCGCCGCCGTAGGTGATTTCCAGCGGGCAGTCGACGGCAGTGTGAGGCGGAGGGTCTTTTGGTCTCTGAAAGCTTAGAGACGAAGCGGGCAGGGTGGTTTTTGGCTTGGGGGGCGGGGTATGGTTTGAGCATATATACGAGATGGGGGGATGGATCTAGGCCGTTCGATCTAATGAGATCAACGGCTTGGATCACTTCATTTAAGGAAACGATATTGTTTTGCTATCATCGAGACTGAACCGGTCTTTCGATGGGAACGGGTCGGGGTGTGGGGATCATGCTGGACCGTTAGATCAGAATGAATGAACGGTCCAGATTGTGCGTGGCAAGATGACGTCGTTTGGATGGTTTGAACAACTGGACCGGATAAGGGGTGATTTGGGCTTGAGTTGGGGTGGGTTTGATTTGGGTTTTAGGGATTAATTCAAGAATTGGCCCAATTTTGATTTCTCTTTTCTTTTGTTTTCTTTTTCTTTTCAATTTACGTTCTAATAATAAAAATACAAGCCTAAATTTAACTTTGACCAAATTATCCTAAAAATATTAATTAGTTCTAAATAATAATCATCACAAACAATTAAACACCAAGTAAAAAAGAAAATCACACAATTTTGACATTAAACACTTAAATGCAAAGTACGTTATTTTTTGTGATTCTCATTTTTGTAGAAATAAGTACTTTATTACTTAACTCAAGAACTGTAAAAATTAACTCCAAAATGCAAAAATGCAACATATTCTTGTATTATTTATTTATTTAAACAAATAAACATGGAAGGACAAAAATGCAAATAATGACAGAAAATTTCACGAAAATTCACAAAATTGTACACAATAAAACAAATAATTTTATTTTGAATTTTTCAGGAGTAATTCATGTGAGGCAAAAATTACTTTGCTCACATATAAAATCAAATTAACTTAAAGATACTAATTAACTCTAAATAGAAATTATTGGAAATAATTAAGTGCCAAAATCACACAATTAAACACTAAAAATGCAAAGTGTATTATTTTTTATGAAATTTTCACATACTTATTAATTAATTCCAAAATGTCAAAGTAAATACTAAAATTAACCACACTATATATTTTTTTTGACTAATTTGATAAATAAACATGCGCATGCGAATGCAAACAATGTCGGAAAATACCACAAAATTGCACACAACGAAAAATCATTTTATTTTGAATTCTTTGGGAGTGGTTCGTGTGAGGTAAAAATCATGTGCTCACATCTGCCCCTCTTTGTTCGGAAACACGAAGAGTTTTTGTGCAAAGATAAAGTGAGCGGATACGAGCGATTTTTGCCTTTTTGAGTACTCCGTGTGAAGTATTTTTTGAAAGATTTGACCGAACCTTTGCTTCAAAGGTCTCCTACATATCCTTGGCTAAAAAGGAATCAGGTCAATGTAGTTTGGGAAGTTTTGCTAGCTGAGACTACCATGAAGAAGTGATTTACTGTTACTGATGTTATTGCTGCTGCTATTGCTTACTGACCTCCTTATTACATCATGCTAAAAGAAAATAAGAAGCTAGACTAAACTATAGTCTATGACTTACAAAATCCTATCTAGACCTTCAAACTTGCTCTTGTGTTTCTTGCTGCCTTGTTGTCTTGTATTCTCTTGTAGCAATTCCTTTGTTGCTGCCTTGCTCCAATTTCTTGACTGGAATTGTATTCCTCCGCTCTCCAGACGGGTTCCTGACTTTTTGATCTTGAAAGGTATGCCTCCGTTCTCCGAGCGGGCTCCCGACTTCAAAAACTTAAAAAGGTACGTCTTTTGTTACTTGATATTGTTTTCCTTTGCATCTTGAACCATTTTCCCTTGAAACTTGAATTATCCTCCTTCGAAACTTGGATTATCTTCCTTCGAAACTGCTTGTGTTGTCGTGCTTTCCTCCGAAACTTGCATTATCTTACTTCGAAACTTGGATTATCTTCCTTCGAAACTGATTTCCCTTAATACTTGTGTTGTCTTCCCTGTTCTATTTGGTGCATGCCTTTCCTTACGGTGGGTTTCTTCGAAACAAACGAGATTTCTGCTCTTGTTTCAATCTCAGCAATTTAAAATGTGGTTGTGATACTCTTGTTAGGGATGGTTTTTCCCTTTCTCCTTTCTATACTCTGTTTTATTTGACTGGTTTAAACCTGGTCAAGAATTTCCGACCTTCCGACTACTTCCTTATAAATTTCCCAATTGTCGCTTCCTCCTTTTTTATCTTAGGAGAAAGATTCATCAGACTAAGATTTCCTATCTTAGGAGAAAAATTCATCAGACTAAGATTTTGATCCTAGGAGAAAATTCATCAGACTAGGTCCTCTTTTGTTATCTTAGGAGAAAGATTCATCAGACTAAGATTTCCTATCTTAGGGGAAAAATTCATCAGACTGAGATTTTGATCCTAGGAGAAAATTCATCTGACTAGGTCCTCTTTTGTTATCTTAGGAGAAAGATTCATCATACTAAGATTTCCTATCTCAGGAGAAAAATTCATCAAACTAAGATTTTGATCCTAGGAGAAAATTCATCTGACTAGGTCCTCTTTGTTATCTTAGGAGAAAGATTCATCAAACTAAGATTTTTATTCTAGGAGAAAATTCATCAGACTAGGTCCCTTTTTTGTATCTTATCTGAAACTTTCCAACTGTTGTTTCCCACTTCTTGTTATCTTATTTGAAACTTTCCAACTATTGCCTTCCGCTTCTTGTTATCTTATCTGAAATTTTCCAATTGTTACCTTCCCCTTCTTGTTACTTGAATCTTTCCACATGTTGCCTTCCCCTTTTGTTATCTTAAGAGAAAGATTCGTCAGACTAAGATTTTCTATCTTAGGAGAAAAATTTATCAGACTAAGATTTTGACTCTAGGAGATAATTCATCAGACTAGGTCCATTTTTGTTAACTCTCCAACTATTACTTCCTACTTTTTTCTATTTTAGGAGAAAGATATATCAGACTAAGATTTTATGCACAATAGCAACACAAATAAAGGCGAAGATTTGAGAAACTTCCCTTTGTCGGCTCTTCTGTTCTCTTTTTTCTTTTCTTTTCTTTTTTTAAACCAATTTCCTTGCACTGCTTTGTTCCTGTTACATACAAAGAAAAATTTGTCAACTTTGAAAGGGGTGGTCGGTTGTGATATTCTCGCTGGGGGATGATTTCCTCCTTTTCACGCTCTGCTTCGCCCGACTGCCTTGAACTTGGTTGAAAACTTCCAACCTTCTGACTACTCCTTAGTCACAAACTTCCCAACTATTATTTCTAGTCTCCTTATTTGACCCCATATATTTCCCATGACAGATGATTTCTATTTGAAGATCTTGCTTGTTTACTAATTAACCACTTTCTCTGTCATCTGTATCACTAAAATACCTTTTCTCTGTTCAGACCCAATATCTTCTATTTGTTGCATTACTCATGAACCGGCATCTGTCCGTCCTTTGTGTCTCACATGAATTCCCAAATCACGTCCACTGCTCCACACTCTGCGTATATGTTGTTCTCTCTTGACTTGTCCACTGGCCTTGGCCTTGAGGTCTATAACCTTCGATTTTTGCTTGGAATGTCTTGCTTGTCATTGGTCCAACATTTTTTGCCCATCTCATCACAGAATATACCTTTGATCCTTTCGCCCAACACCCTCCATCTGTCTCATTCTCCATGAACTGATATGGATCAAACCTTTGTATTTCACAGGGATCCCAAAGCATGTTGATTATTACCAGCTCAGCGTGCTTGTTGTTCTTTCCGAACTTAGGACACTTTGATGCACTAGCACAGATCTCATCTTGTGCAATTGGACAGCTGATGGCAAATTTTGAAGTCATTTCTCACTTATTTTGACCAGACAGACTCAGGAAGAAGAAGTGAACAAGAAAAGGAGTGGAATAAAGAACAAGGGAAAAAGATGATTCCTAACAAGAAAGCTACGAAATAGAAACCTATCAGATGTGGATACCAATTCTAACGACCGTGACATGCACTTGCGGCCTATTCTGTTAAGCGAATCCGATGTTCAACTTTTGTTGTGCCTTTTCGCCGTGAAACTGGGCTTCAATGCTCTGCTTATCCAATTGGATTCGCAATCCTTATTCGACTTGTGGTGCCCGAAAGGTTTTCACCATCAAACCTCTCTCATTTTGGTCTTTCTCTCAACTCACCGTCGCCTTATGGTGCACATGAAAATTTTCGCCAATAAGACTCTCTCATTTCCATTGTTTGGACTGGAGTGTTTCCCCTGATATGATTCACCTCTTCTTGCTTGACTTGGCATCTCTGAAAAACTGATCGAAAGGTCTTTCTTTGGACAGTAATGTGGGCTTTTGGATAGGGCTAGAAAAAAGGGTATCAAAAGCTCAAAACAATTCAACATGGGTTCAAAATTACAACCTTCGGAACCAACTTTCTCATTACAAACATAACTTCTGCCCCAGTTTCTTGCTTGGGGACCCTTTGATTTTTATTTCCCTATGACTGAGCCGTGAAGCTGCCTACGTATCCTTAAAAGGAATCAGGCCAAACGTAGTTCACCCTAAATTCCTTGTTGTTATAATTTTTCTTTTTCACTTATTATTATTCTCTCTTTTTGTGTTTTTTTTTCTTCCCTTTTTCTTGTTTTGTTGTTCTCTCTTTTTTCCTTTTTTCTTTTACTCTGCTTTCACGCTTGTGTTTCTAATCTTGGCTACTGATTCTGAAAGAGGGGAATGAAAGAAAACAAATAAGTCTCAAAAGGGGTAACGAAGGATAAAGAATTTAGACAGCAGAACAAAATGGCTTCGTCATTCTAATTTTCAAAATATGCTAAGCGCAAACAACACAATTAAACGAACCCTTTGTAACATCTTCCGATTGTACCAGACTTGATAATCATATCCGTATATTCGCCTTTTGTCAATTTTAAGTACCGTTGGACAACACTCTTTGTTACCACGAACGACCCCTGTCAATTTGGGGCAAACCTGCTGATGCAGCATGATGTATTTCCATAGTATCGCTTTATGCTCTGTCAGCCCCAGTTTCACATGGTTCGGGCTTTAGATGATTTCAATCTGTTCTTGTTTCCCTTAAGTTCCCCTATTATCTTCCCAATTGTTTCATGATTTAACCTTTAAGATTAGGCCTAGAATTATAAAGAGGAATAGAACTATAAAGAGGAAAGACTTAAATCAAAGAAAATGACTAGAAATAACAGAAGACAAAGAATTACATTAGACAGACGAGGAAAGAGTTTGTATAACAAAACAAGCACAATAAACTAGGGTAGAATCTTTAGAACAAACCTAGACAACACTAAATGAGATACTACAATCAAAGGAACTAGCCAAAATAAAAGGATAGAAGGGTTTGAGTTACAAGACAATATCCGGATTACAACCCTAAAATAACCCAGACAACAGAAATGACAACAAAATTAGCCACCAAAACTCCTCTCCGGCTGACCAAGAAATGGAGCGTCTTTCCAATTACCAAGCTCTGAGTCTTAGCCACTGAGTTCAACATTAACATTGCTAGAACCTTCACAAGTATTCATCTCATTATCCTTGGCAACTTGATTTTAGGTCCCTTTAGTAGGCTCATTCTTATGATCAACTTCCGAAACCAAGAGTGATAGTGCTGAAAGCTTTGCGGCTGGTAGCCCTCCGAGAATCTCATAACGGTTCTTATATTCCTTTTCCACACAAATCATGTCCTCCATATGCGTCTCATTGTGAATAGGCAATGGCCTTTGGCTAGTATCTGCTGCATTTGGATTTCGCACAGTAATGGCATCTGCGTCAATAAGCTTCTGGGCTGCTCCTTTCAGTTGCCAACACTTCTATATGTCATGCCCCGGGGCATCTGAGGTATAGGCGCAACTTTGAGAAAAATCAAACTTCTTTGGAAGAGGGTTTGGCATTTTCATCTTAATCGGCTTCAACATGTCCAATTTCCTTAGCCTCTGGAACAGACTGGCATATGACTCTCCCAATGGAGTAAATGTTTTCTTTCTTTGCAACCTCTCATTCTTAAATGCTTGATTGAGCCGGAAACGTGATCTAGGAGGGTTTCGGTAGGCTTGTGGTGGTAGGTAAGACATTTGTGGACGTGGTGCAGGCCATTGCGGGCCTCGTAGATGTGGAGTGTATGGTGGTGCATTGTGGATGGGGTATCGGGAGAGTGATGTACGATTTTGGGGGTTCTGTGGAGATGAGTAGTAGTGAGGAGGATGACAAGGATATCTGCGGGGTCGATATTGAGGCTGAAAGCGTTTATCAAGAATGCCCACTGGATCTTGTCGCGGGCGGGGCTTAGCAACATCTTTTCTATCAATGGGAGGACTGTCCCGAGCAATTTGTTCGTTCCATCTGAGCCAAAAGTCTATAAAACTTCTCTTGGGCTTATTTTCTATCTGAGATAGGGAGGAATGGTCTAGGACAATGTCTGTATTGTTCTGAAAGTGTCGCACAAAATCTTGAGCCATGTAATCCCATGTATGCCACTTACCGACATCTTGACGATTATACCAATCCAAAGCTGCCCCAGTCAAGCTCTTGCTGAAATATGCTATCAACGAGTCATCTTTATCTCCAACACTTCTTATTTCACTACAATGAAACTTCAAGTGGGCTACCGGATCTCCACACCCATCGTACAAATTAAACTTTGGCATCTCAAACCCTTTCAGCTTTCTGGGTATCTTATCTTGCTCCATTGTCTTAGCAAGCTTTGTAGTCTCACTGGAAGGCTCAAAATGAGGAGCGTGAGAGTACGGACCCGAGATTTTGAAAATTAGTTCTGGAGCATAGTGTTGGGCATTGGGGACTAATGGTGGAGGACACCCACTAATCCAAGCTTGGTATATTTTGGCCATTCGTCTTTTCAACCTCAAACCCTCTTCTTTCAACTCAGATTCTGATTCAACACTTCCCTTAGACGGATCAGTAACACCTGCGCTCAACCCTTTGCTAGCCATGACTGCCTTGATATTTGACCTTGTGTTGTATGGATGAGTTACCTTAAGAACCACAAACCAACCACCCCTCTGCTCGATAAATATAACAAAGGGAACAAAAATGGGGACATCCTGTTAGCATTAGGACATTTAACAGCTAAAGATGTGACTTTGCGTGCAATGCACCTAGCAATTAACCATTTCTATTATACATTTACTCGGTTGCTTGTGTCATCCAGGCCTTTCCTAATCATGACCATCCTTTTATTGTCACTCATATCTTTTTCTTTTTTTTTCTTTTTTTTTAGTTGTGGTCGAATCCTATGGAGATTGCCTACGTATCATGACCCCGCGTGAATCAGACCGAGCATAGTTCTGGCATAAGTGCCAAATGACCAATAAAAAAATTGGATTTTTTTTCAAGTTTTCCATAAAAGAAAAAGATATTTTTATTACGACACATTTTATTACAATATTAACGGAGTCCAAAAACTCTAACATCAAAACGGCGATATAGCCAAAAAATAGACTAACAGAAAATCATCATTGTTTTCTCAAAAATTTCATAAAATATCTGGTCTTGTCAATACGGCCTTTTAGCACTTCGAAGAAGATTTAAAGGCTGTGTTTGCTAACCGGTCAAAAATTTGAGAAATAACCAAAAGCGGTTGTTCTTGCAAAAACGGCCTTCCGGCATCCTTTTGGGGACATTCGGCTATTTTGGACTTATGGAAAAACAGACATTTATTTACCCTATAAAAATTTTTCTCTTTTTTTTTCTCTTTTAATAATTTTTTTCAAATAGTTAAATCCGATATGAGTTGCCTACGTATCCCACATCCGGTGAGAATCAAACTTACGTAGTTCTGCCAAACAAACTATTTTTGAAAACAAAAACATTTTTTCTTTTTCATTGGCAAATAAATAATTTTTGAAAATAAGACTTTTTTTTGTGGCAAATAAAACAAACTATTTTGAAAATAAAAACTCTTTTTTTTCTCCTTTATTGGTAAATAAAACAAACTATTTTTAAAATAACATCATTTTTCTTTTCTTTTTTTCATTTTTCTAGAAAATCCGACAGAGTTTTGACACTATTTGGACATTGATTTTTCTAAAATAGGTAATTAACTCCCTTGACCCTCTACACTGCTATTTCTCTCTTCATCCTTTTTTTTCAATATTCAAAAGCCAGTCAGCATGCAAGTCCGAAGCAAATGAATGCACAAGTAGCAAGTAAGATGCATCAGGATGGTCTTTTTCTTTTCAGGTACACCTGTCCTAGACAGACTCAACCCCTATGTTGAGTCTCCAAAGTCAAATGCACATGATGCAAACAAACGTTCCTACTAGGGATCCGGCATGAGGCTTTATTTTTCTAGGTTTAAAAACCTGAGTTTATTGTTCGACCTGGCTTACCCGAGCGAATAACTCGAGCTGAGGGGGGGCAGCGTACTGGGGATACAGAAGCTTCGCCGGCTTAGCAACATATCTGAACCTCGTTCTAAAATGGGATTGGACTCTAGACGGAAAAGAAGTCACACGAAGTGCACCCTTCTTCATGATTTAGAAGACTCAGAGAGAAGATGAGTTTCGTAGAAGTTTATATACAGTTCATAAATATCAAAGCGGTAATAGCAACATTTAGCACATTAGGCCCAAACCTGTAACAAAAATCAGATAAAGCCAAATATAATAATTATTCTAAGCTCAAATTTCTAACCCTGAACCAGTGATTCTGGGTTACCATCCCCAGCAGAGTCGCCAGAGCTGTCACACCTCCTTTTTCCCTACCCCCGGGAGGGGATATAATAAAGGGAGTTTTTCCAATTAAAGGACAATCAAAACGGAATTATATTTATTAAAATTCAGAGTCGCCGCTTGGGAGATTTATGGTATTCCAAGTCACCGGTTTAAAATCCCGAATCGAGGAAAAGAATGACTCTGTTTAATAGTCCGTGAACCAGAAATCCTAAGTAACAAATTCTGTTAAACCGGGAGAAGGTGTCAGGCATTCCCGAGTTCTGTGGTTCTAGCACGGTCGCTAAGCTGTCATATTCGGCTTAATTATCTGATTTTAATACAGATTGAACCTATGTGCAATTTTAAATTATTTACCGCTTTTAATTAATTTGAAAGAATATTGAACGTCATTTAAAACATGTCTTTGGCTTGCGTCACACCACAATCCGGAACATTTTTTATTCGACGTTTTGGGATTTAGATTTGGGTCACATGAAATGTGCACCCAGTTTTAAGAAGGTAAAATTATTAAAATAGCGCGCCTAAAGAAACTATGCATTTGCAACTTTGCGAAGGCCACGAAAATTTTCTAAATGGCACGCCTCGAGTTCTAAGGATCAATACTAGATTAATTTAAACAAGGGCCATGCAATTAACACTTTTGTTCGGCATAGCGCGCCTCGAATTATTCTTAGCTAACAGGTTTCTACACTAATTTGTGAGGGCCCTAATTACATATTTTTCATTGCCTACTATGGCTTCCACCTATTGACTACATTGATCCGATAGAGAAATGAGACATAATGAATTGTATTTATTTGTCTAAAAATGCTCGATCTTAAATGTAGAATTAAGACTAAGTGAAGTCTATTTTTGTTTTTTTTTTCAGAATTTGGGCCCGACCTATCGTGACGCCCAATATGAAATCAAATGGCTATTTCTTATTGATACTTGGAAGATGAAGCCTTCGCAACTTCTGAAGATGGCCATGCCGGGCCAAAGTAAACTTGGGCTCGAAACAAGCCCAACACCCAGCCAAGCCTAACAAATCCCATCAATGGGCCGATACCTGTGCAAATTAACTCTGGATTTTGTTACTTAGCACTAATCAATTACATGATATTTCAACAAGTGGAGTCGTTACAGATTTAAAACAAAACAACAGGAATCTAAATTTGTTCGTTAACTGTAAACCAAGTCGATTTTGCTGATCCAACAACTTCTTTAGTTATTCTCAAACAGAATCAAATTTCACCTTAGAAAAACAAATATACATGTTTTCAGCTATCATACATGATGCCCCAGTTCAGATGCAAGCAACTTATACTTAACAAACTATTCGACACTAGGGACTAATATGCATAACTTCCAGAACTGATAATTATTTCTAACCATAATGTAACTCAGAATTAAGGAAGGTTAATCAATATGAACTACATAATTATGCTACTACACTTATGTAAACTTCAAGTTAAGTTAAGAAAGTGATATATAAAACTACCAATTGACAAAATAACTTAAATAATTGACAGCTGAATGGGGAAGATAATCTTCATTTCCTTTTCAACAAATGCAGCTCATGAAACTATATTACATGATCAAAACAGGGATGTGTACCTGGATGGTAAGATGAAACAAAGGTAAGAAGATCAGTAGTAAGCAAACAACAGCAAGAACAACAGCAACAAACCACAGCCCCAGACTCAATGAGAGGAAACCAAAGAATTGGTTCAACAGTAAACCAATAAAACAGTAATTTCAATATTTCTAGACCCAAGATTTCAAACAGAGAACCAATATCACTTCCTTTCAGAGCTCCAAGTGAATCACCAGTTGCTTTCTCTAATTTTATTGATTTCCCTTAGAGTGTAAAAATCTTCTATGTTTCTGTGTATATGTATTCTCCCTCGACCTAAATGTCTAAATCCCTCTCTCTCAGTGTTCTATCTGTCTGAAATCTCAGAATGTCCTCTCTATGTGTATATCTAAGTTCTCTTCTCTCAATCTCTGCCTATATCCCCTCAGGTCTCCTCAGGTCTATCCTTTTATACCTCTTCATTTCTCTTTTATAGGTATTTTTAATCTTTTTCCCATTCCCTGTTCTTTTCCAGGTTGTTTACCCCTTTTCATGTCACACCTTCTTTTTCCGAAGAAAGCTTTTACTACACCCAGAGAAGGGATATAATAAACAAAGGAGTTTTTCCATTTAAAGGACAATCTAAACGGGATTCGTTTTATTTTAGATTCAGAGTCGCCACTTGGGAGATTTATGGTATCCCAAGCCACCGGTTTGAATCCCGAATCGAGGAAAAAGTTTGACTCTGTTTAACAGTCGCGAACCAGAAATCCGGATAAGGAATTCTGTTAACCCGGGAGAAGGTGTTAGGCACTCCTGAGTTTCGTGGTTCTAGCACGGTCGCTCAACTGTTATATTTGGCTAAGATATTTGATTTTAATACATGTTGTCCTATTGTGCCATTTTAGAATTATTTTACCGCTTTTATATGTTATAGTTTTATTTAAGAAAGTGAATGTCATTTAAGAACATGTTTTCGGATCACGTCACATGAAAAGTACCCGGATCTTCAACACATTCTTATTTAACGTTTTCGGATTTGGATTTGGGTTGTATGAAATGCACACCCGTATTAGGAAGGTAAGATTATTAAAAATTGCGCCTAAAGCAGATAACGTATTGTTATCTTTTGGGAAGGCCGTGAAATTCGCTAAACGGCCTATCCCGAATACTAAGTATTTTAGTACGTAATTAATGAGGCCCCGCAATTGTGTATTTTTATTTGGCGAGGCTCGTCTCATTTTTATTATTAGAGGCCAGGCCTAGAGCAACTATATTTTCTATTTTTTGTTATTTGTCTCTAAAAGGCTAATCAATTCACATTTATAAATTCGAACCCCGAATTCAAGTCCGAACTCAAACAAAAGGGAAGACCCTTCTAGCTTGAACCCGCTACCTAATTCGAAATTTAATTTTATATTTGTGACTTAATTCCCTATATGCTTAATACAATTTTAATGTAATTTTTAACATCCGGGCTTAGAATCTATGGTCCAGGTATGCAAACATTGTTGTATTGCCCAAAGTAACACATGCCCAAAATTTAATCACAGGGCCAATCATTGAGTTTCGAGATGAGCCCAACTAAAAGAATTTACATCCAGGTCAGCATGATTTCAACTGATCCATCGAACGCCTTGGCCAAGGCCCAAACGAAAATGGAGTCAGGACTGGGCCTGGGCCCACGCCAAACCAATTAGAACAGACATAAATCCACTGAGTTACTTCAGACTATTTTAATTGCACTCAATGACTTGCTCAAGGAAGATTTCAAAAGTATACTTATTCAGGCTATTCAAATTAATACAATGAAGTTACAGCTCTTAAAAAAAAATCAGACTCATATTCATGACTTACATCAATCTAGTTCTAACCTTCATATGCAGTATTCATATATTAGGAAAATGAACTACAATTAATTCCAAATGTCTCAACAATGTCGGAAACAGTCTGGTCCAGTTTTAGTTATACAGTCTAGGATTTATGCTCATAAAAATTGACTTAAAACTATGCTAAACAATTATATCTAATGTCTATTTAACTACAACACACAATAATCCAGACAGCATATTTCAGGATCAAATATGTGAGCAATTTTATTCCATTTCAAGCTCAGATTTACAGCAGAGTGGATTCAAACGTGTACCTGGAAATCAGAGAACAATAAGAAGAAGAATAGATCAGCAGCAATAATAGTTCTCAGCAGCAACCCAGGAATAAGTTCACAATCCAGTAATAAATCAGTTGACACAGCAAATTCAGGAACACGTTTAGAAATCCAGTGATAGATCAATCACAACAACAATTTCCACCACTGAAGCACCCCAAAACCAACTTGAATATACTCACAACAATTGGAATTTTAACCCAGGAATTACAAAACACCTTCAGCAATAATAAACAACCAAAATTGACCCAATCGAACTCGATTTAACCCAGAACTGGACTCAATGAACCACGGAATAACCTCAGCAAATTGAAATCAAGCTATGAGACCAAAAGCAAACACTGAAACTCAAAATTGAACCAAAAGTCCAATGGAACAGTACTTTTTGTTGATTTTTTACTGCATTTTTTTTGTTTTGTTTTTTTTTTTGGATTTTTTGTTTTAACTAATAACTAGAAGTGGATTTGATTTCAGATTTGAACTATCAGATCTGAAACTTGAAGAGGGATTTTTGGGGGGAAATTTTTTAGTCTCCAAAACTTCAGATTTTTTCCAAGGGTTTCTAACTTCTGATTTAAGGCAGAAATTGCCTATTTATAGAGTAAGAATTTGGAGGGAAATTCAATTCTAATATTTTCACATTGGTCCTCCCTTTTTTGACTAGTTAAACAAGTTACTATACTTTTTTTATTTAAACTTACACTAAAACTCATTCTAGAAGGTTCTAGTTGCATCTACCATGTTCTTACCCCTTTGAATTTCCTTTTCTAACCTCACTTCATTTTAACAATTGCTAAACTACCCATTTTTATCCCTCTATTACCCTTGAGATCGCATCATTATTACTATTAAACTATTTTTCTATACTCAAAATACCCTCCCCTCTTTTGTTAATTACTGTTAACTCCTTTCGTTTCCCAAAATGCCCCTGAACTTGTTATTTAATGATTTTTGTTCCAGTTGATCCTAATACTATGAATTAAACTCAATTCTTATTCTAGCTAAAGTTAACTAATGATTTATACAGCTATAACCAAACAAATTATGTAAAACACTTAATGAATGAATCATTTAAACACTGACGAAGTCAAATTTAAAAACCTAATTATACTAATGAGTAATTAGCTACCAGAACCAAATTATGATTAACAAACTTAAACTATCAAAGCACAAAATTAAACAGCATGCAAAAAATTAAACTAACTGAGTTCCTAGCTTTATTCAAATAAAATTACTAAACTAATTGACGAGCTGAAACTAATCAACAAATTAAAGATAAACCAAAATCAAATAGGGGACGACTGAAAACAGAATTAAAAGAGTTTATTGATTTTCATATTACTAATTATTGATAACAAGAAAAATGAAACAAAATAAATAAAACTTACTGGTGTAGCGAAAACTCTGGCCAGCCGTTTTGAGAAAATCTTTCGAGATTCTCGACCCATAACATCCCCAACCATGTGCTTTCATCAGAAAACACGTGGTTAAGGATGTTATGGTCAAAAATAAATAAAGATTTGAGCTTGAGTTCTTGGCCGGAAAAACTCAATCTTGATTTTTGATGAGCTCCAGTGGGATTTGAGGGGTTTTGGTCATAGATTAGGGGTAAGGGAGGTTATGGGAGTGTGGTGTATGAATTTGGAATTTTTTGGATGAAGTGATGAACTGGCCGGAAAACATTCAAACTAATATTCGAAGCTTTCTGGGCAAATTCAAGGCATAGGACGATGGGGAAAGGAAAGAGGAGGTTGGGGAGAATCTATGGTGTTATTTTGGTGGTCGTTGGCATAAGTCACGTTCACCGGCGGTAGGGTTCCGGCGAAGACGGCGGGGCTTATTTGAAGCGATGGGTTCATTTCTGAGGGAAGCTAATGGTGGGAATAGAAAGAGCAAGGGAAGGTGGTGTGGTGGTGTAAGTTTGGGGGTGAATGGACGACTGCCGCCGGCGGCGACGATTTCCAGCTGCCAGTGTTACATTAGCGTCTCTGAATGTTTTGTGAGGGAGATGAGACGGTGTTGGGGGTTTTTGGACAATCTTATTTTTATTCAAATCCTATCGTGAGCCGTTGGATGAAGGTGAATGAATGGCCACGATTACCTTTTAATTTTTAAACACAAAACGACGTAGTTTGGACATGGTACTACGTCGTTTTTATTTGCCTTTTGGACCGATGCTGAACCGGGTGAGGATTGGGCTGGGTATGAGAAGGGGGTTAATTCCCTTGGGATGGGGTTATCAGGCCCAAATGAGCAGCCCTCTTGTTTTATTTTTTTTTTTGTTTATTTTCTTGTATTTTATTTTCCTTGCTTTTGTATTTTTTTTTTGTATTTTTGTATTTATTTATTTCTCCTAATTTTATAAAATGCTAAAATAAAATCAAAAACGAATTGACTCTAACAATTATATTTCTTAATTTCCAATTATAGTAATTCCTAATTTAAATGCAACCTAATACAAATTTGAACTAAAAATGCCAAAAAAAAAATTATTTTTGCTATTTTCCTCCTCTTTTGTTCTAAAACAAATTAATACTAATTGATACTAAAAATGTGAAATTAAATCCCTAAATGCAAATGCATATTTTTATTTTAACACAAAAATTCAACAAGAATTCATAAAAAATTGTAAAATTATTTTATTTGAAACTTTTGGAATAATTTGCTTAGGGCAAAAATTACGTGCTCACATTTCACATGCCTTTTCTTAACCCCATATTACTCACTTTCCAACTCCGAGAACATTAGACAGGAGGTAGTTGCATCACTGACTTCCTTTTACTAAGTTAACCCTTAGACCCATCCCACCATGTGCTATCAGCTTCTTAAGTATGTGAGATACCCTTTTTTATTAATTTAATCCGTTAGTTTAATAGTGCACTAACATTTGGCGTTGGCAGGCCACTCAGTTCCAGAGTTCTTAATTATTCCCCCCATGTTTTCTGATTTTTCACCTCTAAAGGTACTTAACATGCTGTCATTTCCATTTTTCACTACGGATCTTTTCATTTATGAATTCATTAATTTAGTGGTGCATTATTCAGGGCTATCCAACAAGCACACAGAAACTACAAAAAGATTTTAAAAACTTCAAAATTGAACTATTTCAGTGTTCTTCTACAAAATTAATATTTAGATGGTTTGAGAATCTAAATTTTCTGCAATACATTCAAACGTGGAACCAAGAACTAATTCACCGAACATCTTTAACAACAAAACAACTAACAAACAACAAAAAAATGGTTTTATACCAGGGGATTGGTCAAGTTTCAACTGAAATTGATCAGAGAGAAGAAAAAGAGATGAGGAAAGATCAAATATAGAATAAACTGATAAGAATAGACAAGAAATTAGGAGATAACTCACCCGCCGGGCTCGAACTTTGAATTAACATTCTGAGTCAACACAAAATAATAACAAACGTTTGCTCTTGTTGGAGAACAACTGAGTGCCATTATTTTGTGTTGAAGCATGCTTGAATAAGCCAAAAAATCCAACAAATGACCTTAGTACATTGGTCGAAAATTTGGGGTTCTAGGGCTTGGTTTCAGATTTGATATTCGAAGATTTTAAGCCTTATTCGAGGGAAGTTGGTATGGGATTTGGGGTGAGGGTAGTCCGGTGGTTGCATGGTGTCAATTTGGGGCCAATCGGGTAAGCTATGGTTCCGGATCTATTTTCGATCCAAGATTCGAAACGAACTGGTAGGATTCGAGGGATATGGACTGGAGATTAGGAACGGGAGGTTGAGGGGAAGAGATGGTGTAATTTTGGGGCTGTTTGGACCACCAGAACCGCCGTGAGGTGATTTTTGGTGGGTGGAGTTAGGGTGGCAGCTAGGGTTCTGATCAGGGGTGTCGAGAGAGATGAGAGTGATCTGGGGGG
>MU686149.1:15107-74585 GCA_026770625.1 Nicotiana glauca | reverse complement strand
AAACCAAGCTGAGCAAGCCGTCAAAACCCAAGAGCATTGCTGCAAAATGCATGTAAAAGCTCATTACCTCGAACAAATACAAAGAATTAATCATACCCTTACCATACTGATTCGGTCTATTATCAAGCTATTCCGTCTATCAAATTTCTCTTTTTATTTATCATCCACTTGATATTTCTCCCTCGATGTAGCATCACAATGCCTCAATCCAGGCTCACCACACGAGACTCGAACATATTATTACACTATCTAAGACCCATAGGCCACCGAATACTCTCTCAAACGTTCCCAGAAACACCACATTCCCAAAATACTTTACTATGAAGAACCTCATGTGAATCTAAAATACTGATGCATAGAATGCCATAATTACATAAAAATACCACAAGTCTTGACATTTTTCGATGAATACACAGTCTCTGACCATATACATAACCTTGAGACACCTGATTATTACATGCAAATCTTGGACGCAATAAAACCATTCTCGAGAGTCATTCACTCTTACACAACTGTCAATTATCTGACTTAATGAACAGAACTACTCGTGCCTTATTAGCACTCTGACACCGCAGAACATGATCTCATACCAATACAAACAACCATATTCCTTCTCTATACACTGAGCATTCTTTATCAACAACAGCTCAAGACATCCTAGTATTTTCTCACACCTACGAAGCACCATGTAACCTTCGTCAAAATTTTGCTTTATTCGTGCCATTCTCAGCTCAATTTCTGCAACCAGGATTGATCCGCCCACATACCTCAAAACAGAACCAACATAGCACATAACTGTGCGATCAGCTAATCAACCACAACCTCCCCAACTTGGCTCGAAGCCATCTATCAGGACACATTTAATAACCCATAATACTTCTAGTATAATGATGCCACAATATTATAGCAAGATTAAACTCAAATCATCTACTAGTTTATGAAAACACAGATCCACGTATACTGAAATCCTCTACAAACCTCGCATGCATTCCCACATCAGCTGAGTCCGTTCTCTGAAGCGACCCAAATTTTCAAATTACAACACGTACCTTTCAATTACACATGAGATCTTCTAACAATATACATAAGAATCGTACCACTTAAGAACACTCCGCAGGAGATAACCCACATACTTCGCCTCAGTTTAGTATTTCAGCACACCTTCCACCGTCATACATATAACACAGCCATTTAGTCTTCCTGAGTCTGAACTTATACCGCCACACGTAATATACTCACTTCCCAACAAGGAGATATGAAAATATTCTTCACGCACCCATAACTCGAGCCACACATCGAATCACAATAGGAATCGAACACTTAATAGTTCACCTACTATCCAGCAAACTTCTTCGTCACTACCGAGTCACATTGATACATCTCGCAGCACTAACATACTCATAACATGGATATCCAACCGCCATTACGGCTAATAAGGTCAACACTGAACATATAAGTTCAAAACACTTGCTCACACGATCAACACCTCAGTGCTCAAGCCATAGGCAAGATCCGACCTCAAGTCCTCCAGACTGGCCCAATATCAAACTAATGAGATCACATCTCGCCCCTTGATCGGGGAATCACAAGCCATCAAGGTACATACAATACTGAGCGCTCAAGTGCGCATACAGACGTGTGGAAGGAATTTCAAGAGTTACATCTCAAGCTGAATCAAGTACGCACGATAAGAATTCCAAGAAAGTGAAGTTTACCTAAAGGTTCTGCAACCTCTCGAGGATAAATACAGACGTCTCCGTACCGATCCGCGAGACTCTACTAACTGACTCATGAGGCCTAGTAACCTAGGCTCTGATACCAACTTGTCACAACCTCAATCCTGATCGTGATGGCACCCAACACAATTGCTAGGCAAGCCCGACCAATTAACACTCACAACCCAATCACACATCCCATTACAAATTTATAGCATTAAATTAACAGTTCAAAAAGTCTATTATAGAGACAGTATGAATCACTGACACAACCAACATCTCCCAGAGACCTGGGGTCATGAGTCTAGAGCCTCTAAGATAATAAAACAATAAATCCTCAGTAATGCTGATGTTCTAAAATACGGAAATAATAAAGGGATAGGGGAGGAGTCGGGTCCTGCGAACGTCAGGCAGCTAACTCGACAACTCTTGAAAAGCTCTGAAAATAGCAAATAGCTCAACTATGCTCCCGAGACACCTGAATCTGCACACATGGTGCAGGGAGTAAAGTGACTACTTCCAACTCAGTGGTGATAGACATATATAATGGCTGACAGTAAGAAATCCCAAAATATAACAATGCAAAGCTATAACCAATAATTCTACACCTTTAACGATGGAACAACATCAGGTAATGGCAGGTAACACAGATAGATATCGATGCATGAATACAATGCAATGCACATGACCGCTGTGGCGTACAGCCCGATCCATTTGGGTACCCGTGCTCACTGTGGGAATTCAGACTCTAGAGAGCCCAAGCACAATATCATCGTAGCATTCGCTGTGGTGTGCAGCTCGATCTACACTCAGTCCAGATATATGTATATAAGCCACACAGGCACAATCAAGTTTATCATTTTCAGTTCCAATTATTAGGAATTATAGATTAAGTGTTTAAAACTTTAGAAATTTACTAATCATTTCGAGACAGTGTTTGACTCAGGACTGATATCATGAAAGCATGCTAAGCATCATGGAAACAATGATAATAATCCCTAAGGCATCCAAATAATCGGCAAGCAGCCCAATTATACTCATAACATTCCAAGTAGGATGTTTACCAATCAATTTCTAGTCAATAACACAGTATGAACATCACTCGGACGGACTAATCCATAGACCCCGACCACAAACGACCCCGCACTCACCGGAGAGTACGTGTCTCGCCTCAATATAACGTCACAGTGTGATATACCGGGGTTTCAAACCCTCAGGTCATCATCTACATCTATTACTCACCTCAAGCCGGCCACAAGACTAGTCCGCTATGCCTTTTCCTCTTGAATCCACCTCTTGGCGCGTCGAATCTGGTCAAAACCACAACGAATATATTACAATAGGCTAAAGAAACATAACCCAATCGAAAAGACTCGAAAAACACCAAAAATCACGAAGTTGGCAAAACCCGAGCCCTGGGCCCACTTCTCGAAAAATTAGAAAATTTATATCACCGGGTTCCTCGCCTCGCCACGAGTCCATACATATAAAATTCATCAAAATCGGAGTCCAAATGCTACCTCAAACCCCAAATTCTCATTTTAAAAACCCAATCCTTAACCTTCATTTTTTTAACCTTTAATTCTTTGGGTTTTCAGTATTAATCCATGTTTATGCACAATAATAACATAATCTAGGTCCAAAAATCCTTACCTGATGATAGCCCTCGAAACCCTCTTCAAAAATCGCCCAAAATTTCCTTAATCCGAAGTCCCAAATATTTTCTTCTCTTTCAAGTTCGTGAACACTGTTCCCTTTAATTCCAGTCGATTTCCGCTCCTGCGGTTAAATTACCGCACCTGCGGTCACCGCATCCGTGACCAAATGATCGTTTTTGCGATCTCACTTATATTCCCAGGCACCGCTTCTGCGGTCTTAAACCGCACCTGCGGTTGCCACTTCTGTGCCAAAAATGACCGCTTATGCGGTCTTCACTTAAATCCTCAAACCGCTTCTGCGGTCGAAAACCGCTCCTGCGGTGTCCATTTTTGCGGAAATCCTTCCGCTTCTGGGGAATATGCCAAACCCTCAAAGGACCCATTAAGCGACCTCCATGCTGCATCTACGGAACCGCTTCTGCGGCCATAGTGTAACAAAAAATCAAAAATCCCCAAGCAAGAAACTGAGGCAAAAGTTGTGTTTATTATAAATAAATCCAGTTCTGAAGGTTGTAATTTTGAACCCAAATTGATGTATTTTTTAGCCTTCAAGTACTCTTTCTTTCTATCCCTATCCAAATTCCACATTATGGTCCAAAGAAAGACCTTCCGATCAGTCTTCAAAAGAGGCCAAGTCAGGCAAATGAGAGAGTCTTATCAGAATATAACACTCTGATTTCCAGCAGAAAAGACTCTGATCCCCAGCAGAAAAGAAATATGAGAGAGTTTTAGCGGTAACACCCCAATCCCCAGTTGAAAAGAAATAAACTGAGAGAGTCTTACCGGTGAAAACCTTTCCATTCCAACCCTCGAATCAAAATCTCACCTATCAACCGGAATCTGCCAAAATTCAAACGTCGCCAATTCAAGCCTAATTCTACACCGGACCTCCAAATTCAATTCTGATCGCACTCCTAAGTCATAAATTATCCCCCGAAGCTAACCGAATCACCGAAAATTGCATTCGAGCCCTCTAACTCAATAGCCAACATCCGGTTGACTTTCCCAACTTAAGCTTTTCTTAAGGAGACTAAGTGTCTCATTTCTTATCAAAATCAATCCAAATTAACTCTAACACACCATATACCGATAACGAAATATGAAAAAGCATGAAATGGGGGAAACGGAATAATAACACATGAGATGACGGGTCGGGTCATCACAAACTCTTACCGTGAGTTTTCACTTTCCAACCAAACCGATGAGAAATGTTTTTCCAAGATCTACCTTCCATCGGAGCAACACTTAATAACTTTCCTACCCAACCACGGAAATTGGGAATCTCACCAACAGTTCACATGGTTGCTAAAGGAGAAAAAGGAGAAAAGTTAAAATGACAACCATCAAAATTGAGAAAAAGGGCACGAAAAGTTACAAAAGAAAACTCACGTGCAAAATTCCATTTTTCAGGGAATGGAACATTTTCTTCACCCACTAAACTAACAGTAGGGGCAGCAACAAACCTGGCATACCAACCATGGTCCTTATCGTCCTCAAGGCTAACCAGAACTCTTTTACTTCTCGCAACTAAAGTAAAAATTCCTTGACGGAAGAGTTTGGGAGAATAGAGATGAATTAAATGGAAGAAAGTAAAAGGCACACCAGCCATGTTGGCCAAATGCCTCAAATAACCAACAACCATCCACACGATAGAGCCAATTTTTCCTAAGCGGACGTCGAAGAAGCGACAGAATTCGATGATAACAGGGTCAATAGGAGGCTTGAAATTCAATGTGAAATGATATGTATATACCAAAGAAAACGCAGTCAAATAAGAAGTGATTCTTTGGTTTGCATTGAGGATTATAATGGGGAAATCATGACTCCAATGACAGTCTCTACGGACCACAGAAATCAAACCTTCAGTGATCTGAGTCAGATAAATATCAGCACGTTTTAATGAAGACAGAGAAGAAACTTGGTTTCTAGTGGACTCTCTATTATTGTAAAAAGATAGTTCAGCATGAACAATCTCATCTACCAAAGGTTCACGAAGAGGTTCAGTGGGTTCTTTACCTCTAGGTGAAGGCCTTTGAGAAAGAGAACCTCTGATTCTAGAAGGTGGAGTGGAACTTGTTGAAGGAAGAGAAGAGCCTCATGAAGATGAAGATCCTAAACTACGAAGCATACCCCCTATCCTACTTCTAATAGGAGCAAAAGGAAGGTTATCAACGATGGGGACTCTCCTAGAGTTAGGGTTTGACGAAGACATAGTACGAGGAAGAAGAAAACAAGAATTGAATATTTTAAAAACTTTTTGTGAGAAAGACAAAGGTGAAAAATTATATTTATACTTAGAAGCAACCGTCAAAGGAAAAGGTGCAATGATGAATACGTCATAATGAGAACTATCGTTTCGTAATTGGTGAAGCCGTAAAAAAACTTAAAAACGCTGAAAAGTCGCATAACCAACTAGAAGATGCCACGTGTTGCGGACATTAAATGGAAGTGACAAATGAAGCGCCAGTTCCAGGGAAGAATTAAGGGTGGCAAATATTCCTGCTATAATAAAATCCACTTTCCAAATATCTTATTGATGAATAAATGGCAAGTGGGAGGACTATCTGTATTGGAAAAAATTAAGTTCGTATATAGAATTGATTGAAAAGTGATATGTCACGACTGTGCACTGGTCAAAGGATGATAATTGGCAAAGAATAGTTAAAGAGACACGATTTACAACATGCACATGCAGAGATTCAAGAAAGATAGACGCTCGGACCTCTTTATGTTCGAAGGTCAGGATAAAAGAATGAACCTGATAGCAAAAAAGGGTACGGATACGTATTGTCAGTAATTAATAGGTATTAATTACGAAAAACGTTAGGGAATCTATATTTAATCACAATATGATTACCAATTATAACGTTACATTAAATGCCATTCATTGTCAATAATTGCCCTATTATGACATAAACAAAACTATTACCTAGAGATAGCTATAAAAGGGAAAAAATTGATCATCTGTAAAAATACGAAATACTATTGAAATATATTAATTTACTTTATCTTTTACATCGTTTATTCCTATTTTTATTTGATTATCAGTAATTCGAGTTCTTCTTAAAATACGCATGGATCGAAATCCCGATTTTTGGTTAAACAACGTCTCAAGTATATTCCGTAATGAGTGAACTTATAAACTTTTATACAATTCAGATATAAGTTTAACGGTGATCCGAAAATTGGATATTTCTACACTTCCCCCTTTTTTAACGGCCTACCATAAGAGACATTGGCATTTGCATAAATTGGTCCACTATTCTGCCTCCGTTAATTCAGTGATTAAATTCATTTGCAAAAAGAAATATTCGTCTAACTATTTTAAAAATGAAATTTAGCTAATTTGAGTAGGAACATAAATTAAAGTCTGGCTTCAAACGCAAACTATAGGGAAGCTAGGTCAATATTAAGATTGGCCAACCCTAAACTACCCACAACCACTACCGGCAAAGAAAAAAAATTGTAAAAGAAATGGCAAGTTAGCCACGTCCTTTTACTTGGTGGGAAAATATAGGGGACATTACTCATTTAATAAGTAGATGTTTAAATGAAGCTAGTAGCTAACTACTCCCGAGGGTAACTATATTCTACTCTCTCCACATAGATTTTGTATTCCTATTAAAAAATAATAAATGAAATATATATTTTATCATAATATCTATAATGATAATAGCACTTCAAAAAGTTATGGGAAATGATTTGAAAATGAATAGTCAATAATAAAGTAAAATAAACTGATTTCTCAAATAAACAAGTAAAAAATATAATTTTAGTATAGTTAATAAACAAAAGTGAACGAAGGAAGTATTTATAATATTTTATAGTGGCATGTCACCTTAGCCGAAAATCATATTTGGTGCGTAAACACCTAATTCCCGACGTCCATTTCTATGCGTAAACTTATATGATAATTGATTACTTTGAGGAAAGTATAAAACAAATACTACACTACATCTTTTCCTTTAAAATTACCTCAGTCCTCATGTTATTTTCATTTCGAAATTGGCATATTTTCTCTTTGGCTTATTTCCCGAACTTTCTTCTCTTATATTCCCTAATTAATCATGGGAGGATTACATAATTAGACTATCTATGATGATTATTAGCTCCCCTCCCTCTTAATCAGTAGAACAGTTGTATTTTGTTTTAGTTTTTTTTTCACTGCAAATTCATTGTAGCATCTTAAATATAATTTCACAAGGTAGGGATAAAGCTGTATACACAACACTCTCCTTGGACCCCACTATGTGGAATTATATGAAATTTGTTTCTTTCTTTTTCATCTTGAGCATGACTTCAACAAATATAAACATATACCCAATTAATTTTGTTTATTTACACAAATAACTAATTACTATATCTCACATATGCCTATCTCGTATTCCATCTCTTCTTAAAAAAAAAAAAATTAACTCCACGGCCATTTATGAGGCCCCAAGACATTTAATATCACTCGTTCCTTCCGTTCTCCTCCTTCTTGTCTCTTTCTTTCTTTTTTTATTGTTTTATTAAAAAAAGTCCTTTTAGTTTCTAAATTTTTATTTTTCAACTTATTTTATAAATTTCATCCGTTGAATATGGGTTGCAGATACATACCAAACGAGGCCAATTAATAGCCTGTTTGGCCAAGCTTCTTTTTTGGCCAAAAGTGTTTTTTTTTTTTTTTTGTCAAAAGCACTTTTGGCCAAAAATTAAGGTATTTGGACAAGCTTTTGGAAGGAAAAAAAGTGCTTTTGAGGAGAAGCAGAAGCAGTTTTGGAGAAGCAGAAAAAAGTAGCTTCTCTCCAAAAGCACTTTTTTGAGAAGCACTTTTGAGAAAAATACACTTAGAAGCAGTTTTTTAAAGCTTGGCCAAACACTAATTGCTGCTCAGAAGTACTTTTCCAACTAATTAGCCAAACACAAACTGCTTCTCACCAAAAGTACTTTTAAGAAAAGCACTTTTAAAAAAAAGCACTTCTCAAAATAAGCAGATTTTTGCAGCTTGGCCAAACGGGCTATAAGTGTAAATCAAACACAACAAAGAAGGGCCTCGTTATCTTATGGGATCTTTACATAAATAGCCAGCTATATTTACTGTTTACTTTGTCTAGCCATATACCTAGATTTTACATTTATTATACACAATTATGCACATATAATACATAAATTATGCATAACGGCTATTTCTAATTTGAGCGATTGGGTGAGCGGCTATTTGAATTAATTCCTCTCATCTCTTATAGTTACATCTAATTCGGGCCCAACAAAAAATTAGTGGCCCGTGATTAGTAACTATTCTGGCCGATCATATAATTGGATCAGTAAGGGGTTTTGCCTTAGTGGATCTAAAGTCTAACCAATTCAGGCTGAGGCGAATACGGGGAGAAATTCAAAAATAGCCAGATTTATCACTGGTCATTGAAAAATAACCAAGTTTCAAAAGTCATCGAAATTTAGCCACTTTAAATTTGAGCAAAAACACTGTTCAAAATCCAAAAAAATACGCCCGCAAATTTTACGGGAGTTCCAGCATAAGTATGCTTGAACTCCCGCAAATTTTACGGGAGTTCCAGGATAACTATGCTGGAACTCCCGCAAATTTTACGGGAGTTCAAGCATAATTATGCTGGAACTCCCGCAAATTTTACGGGAGTTCCAGCAAGTATAATTGTCCAGTATAATGTACTGGAGTTTGGAGCACTGGTGCTGCAGTCTCCCGCAAATTTTACAGGAGTTAGCAAAGTATACCGGTCCAGCATAATATGCTGGAGTTCGTACACAAATGCACCAGAACTCCCATATATCATACTGGACTGGTCCATGTTGCAGCAAAATAGTGGCTATTTTTTATTGAATTGGTAAACGCTGGCTATTTTTCATTGACCAGTGTGAAAACTGGCTATACCATGATATTTTAACATGAATACGTTCACATCATCTGTGAAAATGACACCAAGTAGCCACTTTTAAGCATGTTGTTTAAAATATATACCATAATTTATAATATATTTAAAGATTAGCCAATTCACCACGACTTAAGTACTAAGTATCATGAATTTGGAAATTAAAGTTTGAACTTTGAGGTTTAAACTTTAGGACACCGGGTCCTCAAATTGGAGCGAAATTAGCTAATCTTTAAATACATTATAAAATGTGAATATATTTTGAATAGCGGGTTTAAAAGTGGCTATTGCTGCACTTCACCCACATAATCCAGGGCCAAATTCTCGGTAAAATGGTAGTCACTCTGTTATCTAGGAAGTAGCCAGCACATCCTGAATTCAATTTTTCAGATCAATAAAATGACATGAATTGTTCTGAAATTAAGATTTTTAGTTCAAAATTTCTAGACAAAATAAGTATTAGTTAATCTTTAAATAGCATATTTAAGAATGATTGTTTGTGCACCTACCCCCGACAAACACGGTGGAATCTTATTTATTTATTTATTTATTTTAAAAATAGACTTAAGTTTTACATGCGTTTTTAAATACTCTAAGGCCAATAAAAGCAACTGGAGATAACCGTCTAAATTAAGCACGACTGCATGAGTAATACCTAATAAAATATAGTGAAGTGAGTAATCGATTATAATTTGATTAAATTACAATGATCTATATCTATATCTATATATAAATATAAAGCTGGGAATGGAAGAGGTGATGTGACACCTTCTATAGATGAGGAATGCAATTTATCTTTTTTTCTATTTTTTTGGCTTTCCCCTATTTTTTTCGTTTATTTATATTCTTATTACTATCCTATAAAACTTCCATTTAATATTAAAATTTCTGTTCTCAAAGATCGTGTGCTTCCAAAAGGAGTGGAGCAGTTACAACAATCTATATTCTATATATTATTAAAAGAAGAGGATAAAGTCTTCTCCTTAAGCCAAGTGGCAGCATAAAAAAAAAGTCACATGGCATAATTAGTTAATAATTAATTTTTTAATTAATAATTAGTTATTAGTTATTAAATTTAAATTTAAATTTAAATATCTATAAAAACAAAAATAATATATATATATATATATATATATATATATATATAGATATCTCATAATTGGTTATAATAAAAAATTTAAAAATATAAATATATAAAAAATAACTACACATTCAAATTGGGTGGGAGTAGTTTCAAGTTGGAGTGCTAAATTATTTTAAATAAAAAAGACAAAATTAAAAAAAATAAAATTAACTATAATAAAAAATAAAAAAATAAAAAACTGCCCATTCAAATCGGTCAGTAGTTTTAAGTTGGAGTTTTAAAATAACAAAATAAAATTAAAAAACTAAAAATTACCATTTGAAATTGGGGAGTAGTTTCAAGTTGGAGTTTATAATTATTTTAAAATAAAAAATCTATATAAAGCCCTCTCCTTAAGCCAAGTGGCAGCATAAAAAAAATCACATGGCATAATTAGTTACTAATTAATTTTTTAGTTAATAATTAGTTATTAGCTATTATATTTGAATTTAAATATCTAGAAAATAAAAATAATAAAAAATAAAAAACTATCATATATATATATATATATATATATACACATACACACACACACACTTTATTTTAATTAATAAATATAGATATCTCAGAATTGGTTATAATAAAAAAATCAAAAATATAAATATATAAAAAATAACTACACATTCAAATTGGGTGGGAGTAGTTTCAAGTTGGAGTGTTAAAATTATTTTAAGATTAAAAAAATAAAATAAAATAAAAATAGAATTAACTTTAAAAAAAAAAAACTTCCCATTCTAATCGGTGAGTAGTTTTAAGTAATAAAAAAAATTTAAAAAATAAGAATTACCATTTCAAATTGGGGAGTAGTTTCAAGTTGGAGTTTATAATTATTTTAAAATAAAAAAATAAAAATAAAATAATAAAAAACTTTTGATTCAAATTATTAAGTTGTTTCTTTCTAATATTCTATTTTCTATATATCTTCTATATACTATTAAAAGGGGAGAATAAAGTCATCTCCTTATGCCAAGTGGTATCCTAGAAAAAAATCTTATGGAATAATTAGTTAATAACAAAGAAATTATCTATTGAAAATTAACAAAGAAATTAACTACCTAAATTAACTACTAAAACATGGGGGAGAGTTGGTTTAGGTTAGTTAATTTCTTTATTTTATTTTTATTTTTTGAAATAAAAAGTATATATATTCATTAAAATTCAAACAATATTATTGAGAAAAATATAATAAAATTTAAAATAAAAAATATATATTTTCAAAAAGTAATAAAAATTACAAAATGAAATTAAAAAATAAGTTGGAGTTTTAAAATAACACAATGAAGTTAAAAAAAATAAAAATTACCATTTCAAATTGGGAAGTAGTTTCAAATTGGAGTTTATAATTGTTTTAAAATAAAAATAAAGCAATAAAAAACTTTTGATTCAAATTATGGAGTAGTTTCTTTCTAATATTCTATTTTCTATATATCTTCTATATATTATTAAAAAGAGAGAATAAAGCATTTTCCTTATGCCAAGTGGTAGCCTAGAAAAAAACCTTATGAAATAATTAGTTAATAACAAAGAAATTATCTATTGAAAATTAATAAAGAAATTAACTACCTAAATTAACTACTAAAACATGGGGGAGAGTTGGTTTACGTCAGTTAATTTCTTTATTTTATTTTTTAAAATTATTTTATTTTTTATTTTTTGAAATAAAAAGTATATCTATTCATCAAAATTAAAATAATATTATTGAGAAAAATATAATAAAATTTAAAACCAAAAATATATATTTTCAAGAGTAATAAAATGTATATCTTCTATTATATTACAAAAGAATAGCAGACAAAAATATTAAACATGTAATATGCAAATAATCTATCTATATATTATTAAAAGCCAAAGAAAAAGGTACCATATTAAAAGCCACATGATATAATTAGTTAATAACAGAAAAATTATTTATTGAAAATTAACAAAGAAATTAACTACTCAAATATCGGTGAGGGTTGGGTATATCGTATTGACAAATAAAATGACAATTGAAATTTATTAAAGCAATACGATCTAATAGTATCAAACAAGAACGATTATAATTTAATTTTTTTCTTTTTAATATTGATCGCGCATCGCGCGGGTACGACAATTAGTTAATTCTAATTGTGGTAGCAATTTCAACGTATACTTTCTTGGTTATTGAAAGGTCACAACATTGAATATAATGATAGATGTTAAAGTAGGAAAAAAACTGTTAGCGGAAACGTAAAAGAAAGAACACAAGATTTAACATGGTTCGGATCAAAATAATTCTATGTCCACCAGAGAACAATTGTCTTTCTATTAACAAAGAAAGGGGAGATTTCCCAATTACACTTAGGAGAATTTCTCTCTTAACTCTCTACTCACTACAATATATTGTATTATTTTTGGGATGGTTTCTACAAGTGAAGGAGTGCATCTATTTATAGGGGTAAAGAACTCCTCCTGATGTCATTGGTGGCATCATACTACCTCCTCTTGATGTCATGGGTGACATCAAAGGAGGAAGCTTCCTCTTAGCATTCACACCAACTCTTTCCACCAATTCTTCCAAATGGCATGCCATTGTTGACTAAACATAAACCAACATTTTCAATCTCCACCTTGGTTTGCGTTTCGAGCGTGCGTGTGAACAACTCTGGTCAAAACTTCTAAGCTTACTGGGCAACCCCATTGTAAGAAACAAGAAAAATCAAACCATTGTTGAACATACCACCTCCACCTAACAACGGCTCTCTTTGGAGTTGCATCAGTTGATGCACACACCCGCCAAGTCCTTGGTCAACATGTCTGCAGCATTATCGTCTGTGATAACCTTCACAACCTTGATAGTTCCCTCTTCAACAACATCTCGAAGGAAATGAAATCTGACATCAATGTGTTTAGTGCGCTCATGAAATCTCTGATTCTTCATTAGATGAATAGCACTCTGACTATCACATCTAAGAGTTGATTCTAGCTGAACCAAACTCAATTCCGCTACTAAACCTTTCAACCAGATAGCTTCCTTTACCGCCTCCGCTGCTGCCATGTATTCTGCTTCTGTCGTAGACAAAGCGACAATCGATTGTAGAGTCGACTTCCAACTAACGGCACTGCCAACGAAGGTAAAGATGTATCCAGTTGTGGACCTTCTTCTGTCAAGATCTCCTGTATAGTCAGAATCCACATAACCGATAATTGAAATACCTCCACCACTTTTTCGAAAGGTCAGACCAACACCAGAAGCTCCCTTGAGATATCTCAATATCCACTTGACAGCTTCCCAATGCCTCTTTCCTGGGCTGGACATGTATCTACTTACCACACTTATAGATTGAGCAATATCTGGATGTGTGCATACCATAGCATACATAATGCTACCAACTGCACTGACATAAGGAATCTTTGACATATGCTCCACCTCATCCTCGGACTGAGGCATTAGTAACTCTAAAAGTTTAAAATGAGGATCTAATGGTGTACTTATAGACTTGCACGTATGCATATTGAATCTCTCGATAATCCTTTCAATATACCTTTTCTGAGAAAGATGTACAACATCGTCTTCTCTTGAAATCTCCATACCAAGTATTTTCTTTGCAGCTCCTAAATTCTTCATGTCAAATTCCTTACTGTTGGGTTTGTTATTTAATAAATAATAACAAAAGAGGCGTGAATGGAAAATGGTGGGAAAAGAAATGGAGGGATGACCCGCGACCCGATCTGGTCTTGCTCGTTTTTCTTTCCCGGATTAATTTAAATTCGTTTTAAATTTCCCGCAAAATTTTTCAACAACCATGACTTTTCTGAAAGGTTGCAAACCTCTTTACAGGGTCACACCTGTTCCAACAGCCATGACTATTCTGAAAGGTTGCAAACATCTTCAGAGGGTCACACATGTTCCAACAGCCATGACTATTCTGAAAGGTTGCAAACCTCTTCAGAAACACCACCAAGTTGGCTATAAATAGACCTTCAAATCCCAGAATATTTACTTACGAAATTTTCTGAATCTTCTTCTTCTTCTTCTTCTTCTGCACAAAATATTTCAGTGTGTTTTACGACCATCAAGTGGTTCGCCGATCACCAGAGTTTTAGGTACCGATACACTGATGAGTTAAATCGTTCTATTCTGGGAGGATATATTCCAAAACTCGGGTACTTGAGGGGAATAATTTCCTTAATGACACACTGTGTATTCAGTGGGCTCGATGTGTTCCTATAACGTTTTTCCAGAATTTATTTTGAAGAAGTTTACTGTTTTCGGAATTTAATTTATACTAACTTTCTGTTTTTGTTTTCAGAAAGATTATTATTTAATTTACAGCAATATAGATTTGTAACAATCTTAAGGAAATTATATTTAATATATTTTGTATTCTATCTGGATTTTACTATTCTGGTTTAAAGATATAACAACTTCATCAGGCTATTGAAATTTAGAAAACGATTTGAAGAACATAAAAATTTCATCATTTTTCTGTAAAACAACACATAAAAATATTAGTTTTTTTTATGTACTGTTTATTGATTACAATATTATTTATTATTTTGGTTTTTCCATTAATTTATTTCTTCTATTGTTGACAGTAAGAAATGGCAAATGAAAATGGAAATCCTTCTGTGACTATTGGTGCAACGACGATAGCCTCGTCAAGCCGCATTGTTGTTCCTCCGACTGAGAAATCGGGGAAATTTTCTGGAACCAACTTCAAAGGATGGAAGCAAATGGTGTTCTTCTGGCTTACCACACTTGGTATGCAGAAATTCACTAGTGAAGAGCCTCCAGTGCCTGCTGCGGACATGTCGGATAATGAAAAGTTCATGGTTGTTGAGGCGTGGAAGCAGGAAGATTTTCTTTGCAAAGGTTATATCTTAAGTGCTTTAGAAGATGACTTGTACAATGTGTACAGTGCAATGAATACTTCGAAATAACTGTGGGACGCACTTGATAAGAATTACAAGACAGAAGATGCATGTTTGAAGAAGTTCGTGGTTGCCAAGTTTCTAGATTATAAAATGATAGACAGCAAAACTGTGGGAACCCAAGTTCAGGAGCTTCAACTTATTTTTCACGACCTTATTGCTGAATGTATGGTCGTGAATGAAGCATTTCAAGTAGCTGCTATGATTGAAAAATTGCCTCCTTCGTGTAGAGATTTCAAGAACTATCTGAAGCACAAACGCAAAGAAATAAAGTTGGAAGATCTTGTGATACGTCTAAAGATTGAGGAAGACAACAAAACAGCCGAGAAGAAGTCTCGTGGAAATTCAATGATCATGGGAGCTAATATCGTTGAAGAGATTGCTCCAAAAAGTAAGAAGAGGAAGAGGTCTTCTGGACAAACTAAGGAGTAGAACAAAAAGAAATTCAAGGGTAGCTGCTACAATTGTGGAAAAGTCGGTCACAAAAGCCCAGATTGTCGTCTCCCGAAAAAGGATAAGAAGAAGGGACAAGCCAACATAGTAGAGAATAATAATGAGATTGATAATCTTTGCGCAATGCTTTCGGAATGCAATTTAGTTGGAAATCTGAAGGAGTGGTGGATTGACTCTGGATCCACTCGACATGTTTGTGCTATCAAATAAGCATTTGCGACTTACTCTACTGCTGGTCCGGAAGAAAAAAATTCCATGGGAAATAATGCAACAACCAAGATTGAAGGTTATGGGAAGATATTCCTGAAGATGACTTCCGGCAAGGTGTTAACGCTCAACAACGTTCTTGATGTTCCTACTATTAGGAAGAATTTAGTTTCTACTTCTTTATTTGTAAAGAATGGATTCAAATGTGTATTTGTTTCTGATAAAGTTGTTGTAAGCAAGAACGAAATGTATGTTGGAAAAGGCTACCTCACGGAGGGCCTTTTCAAACTCAATGTAATGGTTGTTGACAGTATGAATAAAATTTCAGCTTCTTCTTATTTATTGGAGTCAAATGATTTATGGCATATTCATTTAGGACATGTCAATTATAAAACCTTGCGGAAATTAATTAATTTAGAAGTATTGCCTAAATTCGAGTGTAATAAATCGAAATGTCAAATATGTGTTGAATATAAGTTTGTAAAACATCCTTATAAGTCTATTGAAAGGAATTCAAATCCTTTAGACTTAATTCATACTGACATTTTTTATATGAAGTCGACACCATCTCGAGGTGGAAAAACGTATTTTATTACTTTTATTGATGATTGCACTAGATATTATTATGTTTATTTGCTTAATAGTAAGGATGAAGCAATTGAAGAATTTAAGAAATACAAGAATGAGATAGAAAATCAATTGAATAAAAAGATCAAAATGATTAGAAATGATCGAGGTGGAGAATATGAATCTCCGTTTGCAGAAATATGTTCGGAATATGGAATTATCCATCAAACTACTGCACCTTACATACCTCAATCCAACGGAATTGCTGAAAGGAAAAATCGGACATTAAAAGAAATAATGAATTCTTTATCAATAAGTTCCGAATTACCGCAGAGTTTGTGGGGGGAAGCTATCCTTACAGCTAACTGAATACTCAACAGAGTGCCCTACAACAAAATGCAATCTATTCCATGTGGGGGTGTCTAGGAAAGGTATAAGTTCCTTTACCTAAAAGGGTTAAAATTGGACAAAAAATAGTAGATTGCGCTTTTATTGGATATGCTACAAATAGTAAAGCATGTCGATTTTTGGTTCATAAATCTGATAATCCCGAGATTCATGTTAATACGGTAATGGAATCAGATAATGCTGAATTCTTTGAAAGCATCTATCCGTATAAAACTGAAAGCGAGTCGTTAAGTGAAAAACCTAAACGACCTCGGGAAGAACCAAAGGAAAATACTCCAAGTATAGAAGATCCAAGGCGTAGCAAACGTCAAAGAACATCTACGTCCTTTGGACCAGATTTTGTGACATTCTTGCTTGAAAATGAGCCTCAAACTTTTAAAGCAGCTATGTCGTCTTCTGATTCAGCATTTTGGAAAGAGGCAGTCAATAGTGAGATTCAATCAATTTTGGATAATCATACATGGGAATTGGTTGATCTTCCTCCAGGAAATAAGCCTTTAGGTTCGAAATGGATCTTTAAACGGAAAATTAAAGCTGATGGCACTATTGACAAATATAAGGCAAGACTTGTTGTCAAAGGTTATAGACAAAAGGAAGGCCTTGATTACTTTGACACTTACTCGCCAGTAACGAGGATAACATCTATTAGGGTGTTAGTGGCACTAGCGGCCGTGTATGGTCTTGAAATCCATCAAATGGATGTTAAAACAGCTTTCCTAAATAGAGAATTGGAGGAAGAAATTTACATGGAACAACCTGAGGATTTTGTGGTTCCTGGTAAAGAAAAGAAAGTGTGCAAACTTGTTAAGTCGCTTTATGGACTTAAACAAGCACCCAAACAATGGCATGAAAAATTTGACCAAATAATGTTAGCAAATGGATTTAAAATCAACGAGTATGATAAATGTGTTTACATTAAAAATACTACAGGTCATGAAGTTATTGTTTATTTATATGTTGATGACATATTGATAATAAGCAAAAGTATGGCAGATATAAATGCTACAACACGCATGTTGGCTAGCAAATTCGACATGAAAGACTTAGGAGTTGTTGATGTGATCTTAGGAATCAGAGTTCGCAAGACTTCACAAGGTCTAGCATTATCACAGTTTCACTACATTGAAAATGTACTTGACAAGTTCAAGTATTTGGGTTTCAAAATTTCCAAGACTCCAATTGACGTGAGTTATGCACTTCAAAAGAATGAAGGTGAAAGTGACTCACAACTAGACTATGCAAGAGTATTAGGAAGTTTGATGTATATCATGAATTATATGCGACCAGATATAGCATGTGCTATTAGCAAACTGATTCGGTTTACAAGTAATCCCAATTAAATACATTGATGTCAATGAAACGAGTTTTGGGATATCTGAAACATACCCAAAATTATGCTTTGCATTATAACAAATATCCTTTCGTGATCGAAGGATATAGTGATGCAAATTGGATCACCGGATCATCTGAAGTTAAATCCATGAGTGTATATGTTTTCACAATTGGGGGTGGAGTGGTGTCTTGGAAATCATCAAAACAAACGTGCATCACCCGTTCTACAATGGAATCTGAATTCATAGCTTTAGATAAGGCTGGTGAGGAAGTTGAATGGCTCCGGAATTTCTCGAAAGTTATTCCATTTGGCCCAAACCTTTGGCACATATATGTATACATTGTGATAGTCAAGCGACAATGGGTAGGGCATGGAGCATTATGTATAACGAAAAATCTCGTCATATCCGATAGAGACACAATACGTTTAGACAACTACTCTCTAGTGGTGTTATCATAATTGACTATGTAAAGTCAAGAGATAACGTGTCGGATCCACTTACAAAAGGCCTATCTAGAGAGGCAGTTGAAAGATCATCAAAGGGAATGGGGTTAAAGGCCTAGGACAAGTCATCATGGCGGTAACTCTACCTAGCAGACTGGAGATCCGAAGAACTAGGTTCAAATAGATCAAACAAAGTTATGAATGACGGTTCAACATTGTCAACTAACTCAACCCATTCTCGTGATGAAGACAATGTTCAAAAATGAGGTAAAGCATTAAGGCTTTTTGATGAGTCAATAAAGCTTAAAGCTTTTTAATGATTTGCTAAGTCTGGCAGGATATGACCAGATAGTGTGTCTATAAAATTACACGTTTAGGAATCACCTATTTGAGTGTGAAGTGTAAGACGTTCAAGGAGAATGAAAGTAAAGGCCCATTCTCTAAGCACTCATGAAACCAGGCGGAGTTCATGGCTGAAACGAACACAACCGTGAGAACCATAGATAGTTAAGGATTGATTGTGTGACTTATGTTGTCTAGGTATACAACAAAGCTCGACAGTTCAATGATATCAAATCTACCGATTGATCGAGTATATCCGATATAAGTTCACTACGGAAAGTTCAAAAGGAAACCTACTTATCCAGAGGCAATCAATTCTTGCTTGTAAAACACACATACGTCCGTGCATTTCTTTAAGTTTATAGCCATTCCCCATTCATGTGGGGGATTTTTGGGTTTGTTATTTAATAAATAATAACAAAAGAGGCGTGAATGGAAAATTGTGGGAAAAAAATAGAGGGATGACCCGCGACCCGGTCCGGTCTAGCCCGTTTTTCTTTCCCGAATTAATTTAAATTCGTTTTAAATTTCCCGCAAAAATTTCCAACAGCCATGACTGTTCTAAAAGGTTGCAAACCTCTTCAGAGGGTCACACCTGTTCCAATAGCCATGACTATTCTGAAAGGTTTCAAATCTCTTCAGAGGGTCACAGGTGTTCCAACAGCCATGACTATTCTGAAAGGTTGCAAACCTTTTCAGAAACATCACCAAGTTGGTTATAAATAGACTTTCAAATCCCAGAATATTTACTTACGAAATTTTCTGATTCTTCTTTTTCTTTTTCTGCACAAAATATTCCAGTTTGTTTTACGACCATCGAGTGATTCGCCGATCACCAGAGTTTTAGGTACCGATACACTGGTGAGTTAAATCATTCTATCATGGGAGGATATATTCTAAAACCTCGGGTACTTGAGGGAAATAATTTCCTTAAGGATACACTGTGTATTCAATGGGCTTGATTTGTTCCTATAACGTTTTTCCAGAATTTATTTTGAAGAAGTTTACTGTTTTCAGAATTTAATTTCTACTAACTTTCTATTTCTGTTTCAGAAAGAGTATTATTTAATTTACAGCAATACAGATTTATAACACTTACTCAACAGTTTCTTCAAAACATTTATTTCTGTAATGTTGTTAGCAACAATAAGCATATCATCAACATAAAACAGTAAATAAATCATTGAGTTACCAGGCATCTTCTTGTGATACACACAACTATCAAATGCACTCCTTGAGAATTCATGTGTAGTCATGAATGCATCAAACCTCTTGTACTACTGTCTAGGGGATTGCTTCAAACCATACAAAGGCTTCTTTGGTTGGCATATATGATCTTCTTTTCCCTCAGCTAGGAAGCCTTCAGGCTGATCCATATAGATTGTCTCTTCTAGATCACCGTGTACGAAAGCAGTTTTGACATCAAGCTGTTGAAGCTCCAAGTCAAATTGTGCAACCAATGCTAGTAGCATGCGAAATGAGCTATGCTTCACGATTGGAGAGAAAATCTCATTGTAATCAATTCCCTCCTTCTGAATGAAACCTTTTGCAGCCAATCTTGCCTTGAACCTAGCATCTTTCACTTCAGGAATTCCCTCTTTCTTTCTGTAGATCCATTTGCATCCAACTGTCCTCTTCCCCTTTTGTCTTTTTAGTAAGACCCATGTCTGATTTTTGTGAAGAGACTCCATCTCTTCAGTCATGGCTAACCACCATTGTGCAACATCCTTGCAAGAAGTTGCTTCAATATACGAGGAGGGATCCAGATCCTTAATCTCTTCTCTTGCAGCTACGAACGCATATGCAATCAAGTTTGCTTGATTTATAAGGCGTTCTGGTTCTCGTGTCTACCTTTTATCCCCCCCCCCTTCGCAATTGTGTATGGTTCATTGACAACAAGTTCTTCAAGGTCTACATATTCTGATTCATCTTTAACCTGAGTCTCTTGATCCTTTTCCTTGGCAAGCTCCACCGGAGGCTCCACCTGATCGTTGTTCTTGTTTCCTGAAAATTCCACGGAAACTTTAGGGGATCAAGTATAGAGGATTCATAGAAAGTGACATCTCTACTAACTGTAAATTTGAGTAAAGACAAACAACAAAGTTTATGGCCTTTTACTCCATCTACATACCCTACGAATATGGCCTTCTTAGCCCTTGGTTCAAGCTTTCCTTCATTAACGTGATAATAAGTTGGACACCCAAATACTCGTAAGTATGAATAGTTAGAGGGTTCACCTGACCATACCTCATTCAGAGTCTTAAAGTCAATTGCTGATGCTGGAGATTGATTGACAATATGAGCAGCAGTGTGAACTGCTTCAGCCCAAAATACTTTGGACATTTTGGCTTGTATGAGCATACAACGAGCCTTTTCAAGAAGAGTTCTATTCATTCTCTCGGCAACTCCATTCTACTATGGGTATGCCTGATAGTCCTATGTCTTGAGATCCCATGAACCTTGCATAATTCGTTAAACTCTTCATTGCAAAATTCCAAGCCATTGTTTGTGCGAAGATACTTGATTTTCCGCTCCATTTGATTTTCAACCATAATCTTCCACTCTTTAAATGCTTCAAAAGCATCACTTTTTTCTTTCAAAAAATGCACCCAAACCTTTCGTGAGAAATCATCAATAAAAGTGAGCAGATACCTCTTTCCGCCCTTCGATGGAAGTTTAGAGGGACCCCATAAATCTGAATGGATGTAGTCTAGCACTCCTCTTGTCTTGTGTTTGCCAGTGCTAAAGCAGACCTTCTTCTGCTTCCCTAGAATGCAATGCTCACTGAAGTCAAGTATGCTGATATTTTCACCTTCCAAAAGGTTACGATTGCTCAACATCTCCGGTCCACGTGCGCTCATATGACCCAGTCTCATGTGTCATCTTCTTGTCTTGTCATCATTAGATAACTGCATTGTAGATGCATTTGCAGAGCCAACAATAGTGCTTCCGGCCAATTTGTAAAGGCCGTTCTCCAGCTTGCCTTTCAGCATGGCTAAAGAACATTTAGTCACCTTCATAGTTCCTGCTTCGCTCATGTACCTGTAGCCTTGTTCATCTATAGTACCCAAGGAGATCAAATTCTTCTTCAGATCAGGAACATGACAGACTTGTGTAATAGTCCTCACGACTCCATCATGGCAGCAAAGTCAAACTGAGCCAATGCCAACTATTGCACAAGTTGCATTATTGCCCATTACTACGGTTCCTCCACTTTTCTCAAAGCTGCTAAACCAGTCTTTTTGGAACGTCATATGATGAGTACAAGCAGAGTCTAACACCCATTTGTTTCCATAACTACTATTATTATACGATATTGTTAGTACATAATTATTATCAAAATCATGTACCTGTTCAATTGTAGATGCACCCGCCTTTTACTTGGACTTTGACATTGGGCAATCTCGTTCAAAGTTCCCCTTCTTGCCACAACCCCAACACTCTGTATTCTTCTTGTTTACACAAGACTTTGATTTGCTCTTTCCCTGTTGGCTAGTCTGGCCTCTCACAAAGAGCCCACTTGCCTGGTCATCTCTGTCTCCTTCGATGTGCCTCCGTACATCACTAGAGTTAAGTGCCTGACGCACTTGCTCAAGCTTGATAGACTCCTTGCTATACATCATTGAATTCTCAATATCACGATATCCTGAGGCCAATGAAAATAGCAAAGCACATGCAAGCGTCTCCTCCTCCCTTTTAATTCCTGTAATATGTAAGTCCATGACAAGTTTATTGAACGCATCTAAATGATCTTGTAACGAATTACCTGACCACATCTTAAATGTGTGAAGACGCCGTTGTAACAACATCCTTGTTGTCATTGATCGTTCTTGGTATAACCCTTCTAGCTTTTCCCATAACTGTTTGGTCGTCTCTTCGGTACCTGTACTCACTTCACAAAGCACGTTAGGTGCAAGGGATAGTTGGATTGCACTCAATGCATCCTCTTCAATCTTCTCCATGTCGGGAGCTGATATATCCTCAGGATACTTTCCGTCAATAGCATGGATTGAACCTTCCCTCCGCAGTAACGCCATTATTTGGATCTTCCAGATATTGAAGTTGTTGCGTCTATTGAATCTATCGATTTCAAACTTCATGGAACTCATCTTTGTTTGTTCTTCCTCCTTGGATTGTTAAGGAATCTTGTCGCTCTGATACCAATTGTTAGCGGAAACGTAAAAGAAAGAACACAAGATTTAATGTGGTTCGGATCAAAATAATCCTACGTCCACCAGAGAACAATTGTCTTTCTATTATTAACAAAGGAAGGGAAGATTTCCCAATTACACTCCAGAGAATTTCTCTCTTAACTCTCTACTCTCTACAATGTATTGTATTATTTTTGTGATGGTTTCTACAAGTGAAGGAATGCATCTATTTATAGGGGTAAAGACCTCCTCTTGATGTCATTGGTGACATCAAACTACCTACTCTTGATGTCATGGGTGACATAAAAGGAGAAAGCTTCCTCTTTAACATCCACACCAACTTTTTCCACCAACTCTTCCGATTGACATGTCATTGTTGACTAAACATAAACCAACATTGCTTCAGAATCAATCTTTTACTCATTTCCTCTTCATAAAGTTCAGCACTAACAAACTAAAGTGATATGAAAATACAGAAGATTAAGCTTTTGCTCCATCATAAGTTTGATTGACTCGATTTGAAATTTATATAAATTTTTAGTCGGTTGTCAAATTTGTTTTAGTCAGTTGTCAAATTTGTTTGGATTTCCATTTGATTGTGTTCTTTTATTTATATTTACCACACCTTGAAGAAATATTTTATACTTGAAGACCTTCTTCTTTCTTTTACAAACAATATTAGTTTACATTTAAGTTTCTATTCATGTGGTGGTAAATTGAATTCGAATTAGTGAAAGAATGAGAAAATTGAAGGAGCATGTGCCGAACATTTTTTTTCTTTTGGGCCATGGTGGAATCTCACTTATTTTGAAATTCATTTTATATTAATTTCCAATTTATTCCCTGAACGAGATATTTCTTTGTACACTCTATCAACTCCCAAAGTTATTCAGTTTATGATATATGTAGTGTGTCGGAATGCTTCATCAATCGATTACTACTGGAGTCTAATGGCAAGTTCGTTCATACCGTATGATAACCAAAAGATGATGCCCCTCTGTATTTGATGTCTTGATTATCCAATTTAATTTCGCTTTCTTTTTTATATAGTACAATATTATTGATTTGAGCAGAAGAAAATTATCCTTTTTCAGTTTGTATTTGAATTTCTTATACAGATTCTTTAGGTCATTATTAGGAGGGATTATAATCTCATCTTACGCTTTTAATTGTTTGAAACTAGAACACAATATGTTTTCCCTAATTTTGCATTTACCTTATTTAAATAGCACAAACGTCTCTAAATATGATTAATCAACTATCATCTACCATTATAATTGGTATTTATTACTATTAATAAAATATCCATTTATGTGATGTTTTGTGGCATCAAATTTTATTTATTCAAAACTTCTGATTTAGTACTTGTATAATATTTTTGTCTTACTAACACCTCTCTAAATACCTATTTATTTGTTCGACATTTTTTTGGCTTTCTTATTCTTCAAATCTCAAAAGTCTTTATATATATATTATAAAAGTTATACATGCTAAATTTATAAAAAAAAGTTATTGAGTGGATTCATTTTTGATAAATTCACTAGTATTATAAAAATTGCATACATATCCGTGCATGTAAGTTGAGTCCTTTTTATTTTTCGGATGAAGTATACCTTATTTGTTTGGCTGAGAGGTAAAAGGCAAAATGGAGGAATCAAGAGCATTTATTTACCTTTCTCTTTGGTTTAAGAGCACATAACTATTGGCAGACTTAAAAATATAAGTAATGTTTTCTCCTCCTTACTCACATGGTTGAGTAAATTTTTACGTTATGTTTGAAATTTGTGGTAACCGAGAAATGAAAAGGACATACAAACAACTTATAATATATTTCGTTTAACATGACGTACACTTTGTTTTTTTTTTATTCAATGTCTTCTTCTTTACTTGACTCTCCCAGTTTCCGTTGACTCTGCAAAACTACTTTCATTCTTGATCTGGATCTTACTAGCTTATGAAATCACTGAATAATACGTAATAATTAGTTGAATAATGAGCCAAGAAGATGAACTTCCATTAGAGAGGCAAATTCAAAAACAGAAGAGCCAAAAAGATAAAATGTCGAGACTAATTCTGAGACCATATTACTGGTTCAGAATGCTATGTGATGAATTTCACTGGAGCTTTGTGTCAGGTGTGGTTATTATATATGGTATTAATCAGGGATTGAGTACAGGTTTAAGCAAGATTAGTACTCAGTATTATATGAAGGATGAGCAAAAGCTACAACCCTCTGAAGCTCAAATATATTCAGGAATAATTCAACTTCCTTGGATTGTGAAACCTCTTTGGGGCCTTTTAACTGATACTCTTCCTATTAGAGGATACAGAAGGAGGCCATACTTCATTCTTGCTGGTATGTGATTTAGATGGCAATAAAAGTTCATAAATTACCATTTGTATTTTTCAAGATAATTGCGCTTAAAATTTATGTTATCCGATTTGTTTGTATTTAATCATCATCTTTGACTATGCCAGTGGTTTAAATGGATTAACATGGTCAATGAGGATCTATACAGCTGTCAACTTGTTTGGGACTGAGGCGTAGTTATTGTTGCGTTGATTTCTAAACTCGAACCTTAAGTTATGAACATTTGTCTTGTTTAACTGGAAAATTTGGACCAAACACGACAACCGGCTTAAAATCTTTGGCTGGGTGGGGTTTTCTTATTGGTGACAAAGCTGTATTTGAATGCTAAATTATTAACCGAGGTCTTAATCAGCAAAACAGATAGGACTTAAACTAAATCTTCGTCTTCATTGGTTAACTTTTCATCATCTGTGATAATAAAGGTTTCATCAGATATTGATAATAAAGGTTTCATCAGATACTTTTATGTTGGGTATGTTAACAAAGTCCAACATTGATAGATGAAAAGATTGGGAGCCTATATATAAGGTGTAGGTATCTCTTAATGGTGTGAGGCTTTTTGAGAATTTGCTATGAGAGTCCATGTTCGGCGGGACGAGTATGGCGATGACAAAGTGATGGTGCAGGTGGCACACAGTGAATCTCGAAAATTGGCTCATGGATCATGGTAATGAGCCACGTAGAACTAGTTCAAGGGAGCCAATGCATCAGTAATAATAAGATGATGTCACTGTGAGATGGAAGAATATGTATGATGTTATCCAACGGCAATGTCTCTAATTTACCTTTTTGTTGTAACTTCTTATTGATATGCACATATATACACAGAGGAAAATTCAAAAGGCTGAGCAAGATAATATTTGTTGTCAGTGTTATGTAAACCAACTTATGGCTGTCTTGAATACTAAGATATTTGATTGCTCATTGCGATCATAGCAAATCTACTTTTCTGTAAGTTGATGTGCTTCTGCTAAAAATGACATTACATTTATCGGTGTTCCTGTACTCTATAATAGTACTATATGGTATTGAATTAATAATTCCAAATAGAGTGGAATGGATATAGAGCATTCATAAATTGACCCCCATTAGTCTTGTATTGAGTCATCTTTGAGTGACTGATTAGTTATCTTTTCTAGAATGTAGAAATAGCTTGCTGCTTTATAGTTGGTTTAAAGAATTTACTTTATCCAATTTCAGATGTTCGAGTTGTCAAATAACAGACAGAAGAGAATTCTTTTGACTTGCCTCCCTTTGTTCTTTAGGTTTTCTTGGTGCTTTTGCCATGCTCAGTTTGTCATTCGGCCACAACTTACAACTTGCATCTGCTTTGTTGTGCCTAATGGGTGGTAGTGCTGCGCAGGCAGTAGCAGATGTTACTGTTGATGCATGTGTCACAGAGAACAGTATAAGTCATCCTTCTCTTGCCAGTGACATGCAAAGCTTGTGTGGAGTAAGCTCTTCAGTGGGACAACTGATTGGGTACACTCTCAGTGGCTTTTTGGTTCATCTAATTGGATCTAAGGTTTGGTATCGCTGACTTAATTCGATCATTGTTGGTGGAATGTTACCTCTGCTTTAATTTGCATTTTGCTAATTGGCTAATCATTTATCAAGACTGAGGAGTTGTTATCGATTTTTTTTAATGAATCTTGTTGAATGCTTTTTCCTGTTAGATGAAACTACTGTATATATATTATTCACATATATTGGTTTGTTCATATCCACAAGAGTTTATGGCTTCATTAATCTTTTTGTTGGCTTAACCTACTCTTGCTTACCTCTAGAATGAACATAATGAAGCTGCTTCATGAGTAGCCTGAGTTACTTATTGCCTCTTCTCACTTGATATTTCCTTGTTTTCTGATAAATGTTATCTGGTAGGGAGTGTTTGGAGTTTTAAGCATTCCAGCTGCGCTGGTAATTTTGGTAGGAATGATGCTGCATGAACCTTTTATACACAATGTTGCATACAGGCAGGTATATTGGTACCTTGTATTGCCCTTTGCTCAGCTTAGGACAGTTCTTGATCTTTTTGTATTTGTATTGTGAACGTATGTTTCTGCAAACAGGTAGGTCAAAAGTTCTTGGATGCTTGTAAGGCTATGTGGATGGCTCTGAAATGCGAGAATGTGTGGAGGCCATGTCTATACATGTACATTTCCCTTGCATTGAGTTTGCATATTCACGAGGGAATGTTTTACTGGTATACAGATGCAAAGGATGGCCCATTGTTCTCAAAGGTACTTGAACTTTTATCTATTAAAACCTTGTTTGACGACATATTTGTGATTCAAGATCTTACCTCTTGCTCATGACTTTGCATATTCCTTATTTTTCTTCTTATGGAGTTGGAAAATAACATCTTAATCACAGAGTATCAATCCATTTTCGATATTTATGCAGGAGATTGTAGGTACAATATCCTCTGTTGGTGCAGTAGGCTATCTTCTTGGAGTTCTCCTCTACCAGAATGCTTTTAGAAACCATCCTTTTCGTTTCGTACTTTTTTGGTCTCAGCTATTATATGGCGCTTCAGGACTGCTAGATTTGATATTAATATCACGAGTAAACCTGCAGTTTGGCATCCCTGATTATGTTGTTGCTGTATGCGATGCAGCAATTTCTCATATGATCGGACGTCTCAGATGGATGCCTCTTCTAGTACTCAGTTCAAAGCTTTGTCCTTCTGGCATTGAAGGAACTTTTTTCGCTTTGCTAATGTCAATTGATCATGTTGGTAGTCTCACAGCATCTTGGGCTGGAGGCGTTTTACTTCACACGTTGAATGTCACAAGAACTCAATTTGACAACCTTTGGATAGCAGTAGTTATCCGGAGCATTTCGAGAGTCCTTCCAATTGGCCTTCTATTTTTGGTGCCAAGCAGTGATCCCACTTCTTCTATTCTACCAACTGAGATGTTGAATAGGAAAAAGGGCGACGATAACTTGGGCGCTCAAAAGCTGGAGATGACTCCACTAGTAACCAATGTCGATCAACATTTAGTGGATTCATAAGTGCAATAGTGGGGAAAGTATACTTCATTCTGGTGTGCAAATGTTTTGTTTTTCTCTCCAACAAGAAATATGGATCTACTAGCTTTCTGGTAAAGAAGTTAGAGCATGCTGAACACAGTTATTTACCTGGTACGGCTCGACTTGATGATAACCATTTGTATTTTGTACCATCTAGCAAATGAGTCTATCGGAAACAGCCTCTTCCAGGGGTAGGGGTAAGGGTAAGGCTGCAAATGTATCCCCACTTGTGGGAATACAAGTTAATGTTGTTGTTGTTACCATTCTAGCAAATGACCTCGTAAATTTGTTTTTATGAAGTAGTACTTGTGAATCCAGCTCAAGAATTGAATCATGCTACTGTGGTTGGCTCTGGTATTGTTGTGATTTCGAGGAGAAAAAGGAATCATTTTTTTGGCTCTGTCATTTTTCTTTCCTGCCACAACCTACGGACCACAGGCTCGGTTGTCGAGACATTCTATTGTGGGCCTGATGCCCTGTTTTTATATGCTTGTAAAGAATATGCTAATTTGTACTCTTACCTGTAAAAACTTTTGATTTTGATAAGATGATTAAGCATCAGTATTTTCTGACTCACCTAAAACAAAATTCAATTATCTTCTTCTCTTTGTACATACAACTAAGTAGTGTTATTATAGAGAGAAAAACAATTGAGGTTCCTCTCTTGTAGTCAATATGCTGTTTTCACATTTTATAGAAGGATTGAACTGTTACATCATTAAGAGAAGTTTTAAGTGATATTTTACATAACAATAACTACCAACCATAATATCTGTATCTTCCTCCATAAATAAAGCTCCAACAGTTATCTCTGTCTAGCAAAATAGTAAAGATATCATCGCCAACGAGTCATTATTGGCCTTAGATAATTTCTGTCATCTACATAAAACTGCAGGTTTCTTTTGCAAATCCAACTTGTGACTGTTTTGTGTCATATATGACCCTAGTGTTTCTCTGCTGAAAATTTCCAATAATTCCAGTCTCATCTTCATATTGTAGGCTTGCCAAAGCCAAACAGACCTGAGATGCATCACTCTTCACAAAATAGAAAACACCAGCAACATCTACTTCCATCTCAGCACCGCCGTCAAAATATATTTTAATGGTTGGAATGTTCACTTCTTCATATGCAGAGAGGTCAAAACAAGTGTCAAGAATTGAATAACCTTGTGCAAAAGGGTAACCTGAAAATTGTTTCAAGAACTCAGCTTTAACAGCTTTGTAAATGGAAGGTGGAAGCCTTGTGATTACTGTGCCAGAATCAATGAGAAATCCACTTTGGCCAAAACTTGAATCTTGAACAACAACCCCACCAATAGTCATCCCAGTTAGATTGAGAAAATAGAAGCTAGAAAGCTGTGGATTTGGAACCATTTTGGTGTAAGAGATTGGTGTGGAGTTCTTGAAAACTGAAGCATCACCACCAAATACTAGTGAACCAGAGGACTCTGCCTCAGTTGAAGGCAAACAATACGAGAAAACGCCACCAAACACATCAGAAGTTTGAGATATTAAGGAAAGATCACTCCTTCCAAGTCCCATAAGACCTGAAGCTAAACCAAATAAACCTCTATTATTCCTACCACAGCCAAAAACAAAATTGTCAACTGAACTATTTCCAAGAACCAAATGCTCCTGACCCAGTTCACCTTTAGTATAAGATCCATCTCCATAACTTACAAGGTAATTACAAGTTTGTGAATTAGTCCCACATAATCCTGAATTCCCGGTTGCAGATACAAGAGATTGACAGGCTGATGAATTACATGCAACTGATTGATAAGAAGATGAAAATGAGGGGTTGAAAAGAGGTTCTGGTTGATTGTAACACAATCTACAAGGTTGGCATTGAACCCAAGTTAGATCACTTCCTGTGTCTACAATTACTGTCATGTTTCGACCTCCTAATGTCACTGTAACAATGTAATTTAGAGTCTGCATTGCAACACCTGAATTGATAGGAACTCGGGTGGTCTGTGATAAAGTTTCAACTTGTTGAGAACTGATGTTCTTGATATGGGATTGCATTGACTGAACTCGAATATCATCAGCTACTAATTGTTTCTGCAGCCTTCTATTCAAGTCACCTCTTGATCTAGAGCAGTAATCTTTGTGCTTCATTTCTAATATTGTTGCCCCATTTTCACTTCCTGGAAAACCACAGATGATGACAATTAACAACACCTACTGGTCATCATATAGTCAGAGACGGATTCAGGATTTATACCTTCAAGGTAATTCTTAACACTAAACTCACTGTACTAGTTTGAATTTATTGGTTCCAAATTTAATATGTAATGAAACTCTAGTAGGTTTTCACATATATACAAATAGCTTACATCTGCCTCTGCATAGTGTTTTTAGGGTATAGGGATTAGAGAAGCAATAATTATGTTAATTAGATGACTTAAAGCATGAAAAGTGGCTGAAGATATGATAGCAGATCCCAAGAAAGAGTTTATAACATTGATATGAGAAAAGCTAAACAACCACTAATATACACTACAGTATATGATATAAAAAAATGATTAGCTCAAGCTACAACGTCTTTCTTTTGTGCGTGCATAAACTCACTTGATTTTTGAGATGAACAACTAGGGCCATAATGGCTGTGTTGTATCCTTTGAAATGTTTTGAGTGGGAGTAGTAGTTCATTATCTGCATGACCAAATGCTCCATTTCCAGAAGAAATAGTGAAGAATAGTACAAAAAGCAGAAGACAGAGAATGGAATATTGGCAAAGTGACATTGTTTTTTTAAAGTTCTACTATTGCAGCTTTTGAGATGAACTCAACAAAGGTTTAAAAACATAAAAAAGGAGGAGGAGGAGGAGGAGAAGAGAGTAGAGCTAAGCTAAGAGAGAATGAGATTCTTAGGATCAGTTGGACAGTAGGCAAGAGAACAAAAGGAGAGTGGCTGGCAAAAAGAGGACCCCACAAATGCATGAGAAATTATTGGGATTTCACGTGCAGATACTTGGGAAAAATAAAGTGATTTTTGTAAATTGTTTGTGGAGACAATGTACTTAACTTTCATTGAGCTTATCATTCAGAAATTACATTTTATCGGTTGTCCTAAGACTTCCATGGATAAGGACTCCCCCTCCACGAAAGGGTTGTAGTAGAGTGAACGAGCGGTAAGTACTCCTTTATCTTTAACCAGAGGTTTCGGGTTCGAGTTTTGAGTATGCAATCGTCTTTGTTAGGAAACGTTTTATTCCTCAATATGGAACTTTCTAGTGCGAATCCGAATTTAGTCAAGCTCTAATGCAGGCACTGAATCGGACACCGAGAAACAACAGAAAAAAAGGACTCTTCCTCCGAGGAATCAACTGTCGCAACTCACAAACTTACCAAACGTACAGTACTGCAGAAACAATACAAGGCTAACTTAGCTTTGTTTTGGATGATTTTTGGGTGGACACAATGTGGGGGCTCGTGTCCTTTTCCCATTTTTCACTAGGACTAGTTTCTATGTACATGCATTACGTACATCTTTAAATACTTATATGAAAGTACACAAATCAAATCTTTTAAAGACTTATGTACAAGCGAAAAGACTAGCAATCAACATCTTATTTGGTTGATCGACATATTTATTTTTGCTAACTAAGATAGCTCTTTCAATCATATTTTAAAGAATTTGTACTTTTATTTAATGATGGAAGTATATTAAGCAGTCTCAACACTACTATTACCTTTGGACTTAAACCAGCTGATTGGAGAAGGACAAAGAGGGTGTTTGGCTAAGCTTGTAAGCTGGTCAAACTGGCTTATAAGCACTTTTTGGTTTATCTACGTGTTAGGTAAAATTAAAAGTGCTTATAAGTTAAGTGCTTATAAGCCAGAAGCCATAAGTTGATCTCCCCAAACTTATCAAATTTTAGCACATAAACACTTTAGGTTTGACCAAAATATTTATTATTCTATCCCTAAAATACTTATTTTTAAAACGAAACTCTTCGTTTACCCAGTTCTTCAACTGCTTATTATTAATTTCAGCACTTTTATCCAAACACGTAATTGTTTATTTTCTAAATCAGCTTCAGCACTTAAAGTGCTTTTCAGTACCTAATGCTTATCAGCTACTCTAAATCAGCTAAGTCAAACGGGCTCAAAATCATCTCTAATTGTATGTTCATCTTCATCTGAAAGCAAGTTGGATGTTGAAGTTGTTCTTGGTCGCCATTTTTTTTGTTAGCCGTCCATTTGATGCTATAAGTATGATTTTATCAAGTTAATATTTATAGTCTATTCTCATTAATTTTGGAATTATTGGTAGTATTTGATAGTAATTATTAAAAATGGTTCATCAACATATATTGTATCTATAAATCTCATGACAGTTTTTTTTTTTTTTTGTTATTTGACGGTTCACCATAAGTGCTTCACCCTAAATTATTAATTTTGTGTTTCTTATTAATTTAGTACATCACTCTACTTTTTCTTATTTATGACAATTGTCTCGGTTATTTAGAGAGATTGATATGTTAAATCTTGAAAGTGTCGTACAATTGCTGGTAAAATCACTTTTGTTACACCATTTATTGACATTGCTAATCCTATTATGCCTCCTTATTTTACATGCAAAGAACGATATAGGAACATTTTCCTATGCCTTCAAATTTATCGACAAAGAATAATCATACTCTGTCATAGTTAACTTTTTATAATATTGTATTGAAAACTTGCTCTTAATCAGGCTTTAATTCTTTTAATTATCCATTAAAAAATTTCAAATAAACTTTTATGTATTTTTCCTCTATTATTTCACTATTATGATGAAATATTATCATTTTGGCTTTTGATGAAGATTAGGTGCATCATATTCTTTTACACAACTTGTCCGTACTCTCTGAAAATAATTAATTAATTATTATATGAATTGTCATTTATTCTTCAAAATTCTAAAGTCGTCTGATATGCATTCATAATATGTTACCACAACTTTCTAAAGTCTGCTGGATTACTGCAGTAAATATATTTCGGACAGCTTAATGTATTTTGAAGATCCAGGACTGCCTCACTTATGTATTCTGAAATGTCATTATCTGATTCTAGTAACCTTCTTTTATTTGCAGCTTATTTAAACTTTTGAGACTTTCTTCCATTAATTGTAAGTAGAGGTACGGTGTACATGGACCGGGTTGGTTCGGTTTTTATCAAAACAGAACCAAACCAACTATATCGATTTGGGTTGGTTAGGTTTTGTCGGATTTTTCAGGTTTTCGGATTTTTTATTACTTATATATTATTTCAATCTTACTTTATTAAATATTTGATACGTATACATATATTTAGTAAAAATATAAAAAGTTGACAAACATATTATCAATTAAAATATTCTTATGCGAGAATTCCATTAGTTAACACATAATAATTATTTTTTTAGTTGTCTGACAATAATTTTTCGTTGATATACACTTTCAGGTTATCCGAATTTAGTAATTAAACATAAAAATTAATATGATACCTAAATATTAATAACCACTTCACATTCGAAAAAAATATAAGAATTTAATACATCTTAACATATGATATGAATATGTAAGAACAAAAAGATGGACGTATTTCAGTAACACTTGATAAGAAACTTATCATACAACTCATTATTTAAGGTCAATAAATATGGAGCACTTTATATTCTATTAAAATTTATATCCCGCAAAAGAATCCCAAATATTTCTAGACATTTTTTAAAGAAAATTTTATATAAAATCTTAAATAATATATATAAAAATTATATATTTATATGTCGGGTTGGTTCAGGTTTTTTTATTTAATACCAAACCAAATCAAACCAAATGGAGTCGGATTTTTTAATCGGTTTGGTTTGACTTTTCGATTTGGTGCAGTTTTTCGGTTCGATTTGTACGCCCCTAATTGTAGGTAAGCCTTCAAATGAATAGTGATCTTGTTTAGCCAAATAGAAATATAAAAAATTTATCTGTATCTTCAGCCGAGGGTACGTTCCGAAGCACTCAGTGAGTCAAACAATGTCTAATTTTTCGTTTCGGTATTATATTAAGTATAGATATATTTTTAAAATTATATATTTGTTATTTAATAAGTAAAATAATAAATTTGACTGTTGAATATAAATATTTTACCCGATTGCTTATTCAATCTCAAGATTTTTAAGTTTTCTCTGACTATATTAAAATTATCTTTCAATATCTTATAATGAAAAACTAATATAAAATATTTTACTTTATCTGAATGGTCTTGGTTAATCTAGAAATGATTTCTCATTTTGTTGTTTCCATCTTTTCCTTTTCTTTCCTTAAAATTATTAATTTATTGGTGTTTTAAGTAACTTAAAAAATTATATGAGTAGTTGATTTTCCCCCTTTTTCTTTGTAATGTGTTTACTAACAATCTTATATTCTCTAGGCAAATTTACCAATTGTCTAAACATCTCGAGACACTATCTGATAACCCTAGGGGAGAGTTATCTCTAATTTCGTTTCTTCATTTAAAATAAAAAAAGAAAAAAATAGTCTTTTAAATCTAAAACAACACTGAAAGTTTCGAAACTGTTGCGTTGGTTTAGGAAAATATTTTGTATTTTTATTCTAAATATCACAATTATAGCCAAAATAGTTCTAGTTGATAAACTGAATAGAAATCCTTTTGCTTGGGTCGAAGGAGAAGGAAAGAAAAAAATCCTATCTAATTTCTAGTTGATTATTAGTTGATCTAAAATTCCTAAATATGGAGTAAAATATGAAATATGATGATTTTATTCGATATGAAATTGCATCTTTAATGAAATAAAACTATTATAGATTTTAAAAAACTCTATTAATAGTCATTTAAAGTTTTAGATAATACAATTTATCTTACGTGAATAAAACTTAATTGTTTACAGTAAGTAATTAGTTGGTTACAATTTGACTTGATATGAATAATAATTTATTTTACTTTAGTACTATATTTTCTTCGATTGTCTTATTGTTTTAGCTATCAGATTATTGTTTGCTTTTCAAAAAATAAAAATAATAAATAAAATAAAACATAAAATAAGCTAAAGAAAACGCTCCCTAAAGAGCCAACTCACGGCTAGCCTAATTTTCTAGTAAAAAGCCTATTTCAACCAGAAGTAGTATTTTGTTAGAATTTAATCAATAGTATTTTAATAGGATAACCTACAAATTTATGTTAAGAATAATATACAACAGGTATTTTTATCCATCAACATTATATTTATACTTTTATATATGTGGTCCACAATTACGGAACATAAAAAAATAGTAGATTATATTTTTTTTTTTAGAAACCTCTTTATTCAAAGCACAATAACAAAAATAGATAAACAATCTTTAGACCGTCAAAAGGAGAAAGACATAAAACTATGTACCACGCAATTAACAATTTACTTTTGTAGTATTTTATATTAAGTTCGTGATAGGAAAATTATTTCTTATAAATTATTGGACATGCATAATCAATTTGCTAATTAGTTTAAATGGAAGAAAAGATTTCTAATTACGGTGCGTGCGCTATGCATCGATCTGTTAATCTACAAGAATTAATATTGAAAAAATTGATAGAGGTATCATTCTTGAGCCGAGGATCTTTCGGAAACAACCTCTCTACTCCTTCGGGGTAGAAGTAAGGTCTGTGTACACACTACCCTCCCCAGACCCCACTAGTGGGATTTCACTGGGCCGTTATTGTTGTATCATAGTCTCATAATACTAATTATAAAACAGACCATTTTTACTATTGAAGGAAACTTACGGAGCATGAAAGAGTTCTGCTACTTAAATAAAATGCGATTTAGAGACGTTAATGGCTGATACACCCTATTATAAAAGAATGTAATTGGGCAATGTAACTAAAGATTTCTCCATATGTATTTCATGAAGCTCTGTCACTTTTTGTTGAAAGAAGCTATTTTTTAAATAAAATAACAAAAGCATGAAACAATTATATATGGGATAATTTATTCTTCGTTGAGATACATAGAATAAATTATATAGAGAGAATTCATGTGATGAATAAAATCAAACTACCTCTATAAAGCTATCTTAATGCAAGCCGGTACAAAGCAATATTAAAGTTGACGAGGCAACGAAAAGTTACATATAGTAGTAAGATATCAGTTCAAATTAAAGAGTTCTTCTAGTCTAGGGAATTGGTATGGTCCGGAACCTCAAAGCATAGTTGGGATATATTATGGAGAAGTTTAAACTAGATTAGAATTAGAAGTTCAAACGAATTTGGATTAGGGAATTTACAATATTATAATTTTATCTAAAGTTATTTAATATTTTAAGGATATTTTGGTCAACCAACATTATATTCGTGCTTTTATAATAATATAGATAGATATAGATAGATAGATTTATAATGAATCATTATACTATTAATGTAATTTAAACATGTTATGTACAAGTAAGTAATATTCAATTACTTTTTAAATACTCAATATTATTGTACAAATATTTTCTACACCACCAGTATATCTTTCTCTTAATGCCCAAACCATGCAAGAGCAGCTGTCGTTTGGTTGGAACGATGTTATTTTGGAATTGATTATTCCATTTTTTATGAAAATAAAAAAATATTACAGTGTCGGAATAATTAATGTCAGGATTAATTATACAACAATTTCTTCCAATCAAATTTTTATTCAAACTCTTCTTAAATTTCTTTCCGAGATTAATTTATGTATATTGCTAGTCAAACTTTTGCTGTACCAAAGATAAAACAAATCCATTTCTTTCTCTCACTCTTTATTTTAATACTCCTATTTGTTTTTTGGAGGGGCTTGAAAAGCCAAAAGTACACATTCCCTTGACAGATTTTTTGAATATAATATGGCAAACAATTTCATTTACTTGAATTGATAATGGCGTCCTACAGAACATTAATAAACCTTTTACATATATTGGCCTCAGCAGAGCTATAACAATCCAAACTTCGTAATTCTTCAAAATTATTGCGGAATTATTTGATCACATATATTTCTCTAAATAATATTTATTATAAGCTTAGTTCAAATTTCAAATTGATGTTAAAGTACGGAATTTATTTTTTATCAAATGACCCAACCACCAATAAAGACCCCGACATGAGCACATATTATATAGAGAAAGAAATTAAAGCAAGTAAAGCTGTATCCAATAATAAACCGATGTCTGCATTACTGAAAGCAACTTGCAATATTATAAATAAATCATAAGTACGGAGAGAAAGTCATCAATTTTTTTTGCCTTTAAATAGCGTTGTGAGTTCACGAGTTTGAACATACTATCATTATTACTATTATATACTATGTAGTTCTTTTGGATTCAGGCCTATTATTTACCATCATGTTATGAGGATTAGTATTCATTCCACAACTACCAATTGAACATTTCAGTCCTCATGCCTGGCCAACAAAATAGGCAATATCATTTCGCTTTCATTATAGTGCTGCTGATTTATCGCCTGAACTTGAGTCTCCGCCCCGGGATCTTTATACAAATAGTCGGACATATTCATTGTTTACTTTTTTTTATCTATATACATATATTATACATTAGTTATACATAATTATACATATATAATACATAAATTATACATATGTTATATCTCCACCGATTATTTTTAGTTTAGGTGGTTGGGTAAATGGCTAGTTGGGTTATTTCTTCTATTTTTTTTCTTATCCACGTGTAGGATTTGATCTACTATAGTGAAGATTATTTTCACTATATTTTTTAAAAGGTTTTATACTATTGTCAGTTCTCCCCACCAACAACTTGCTAATTCTATGATAAGAGTTCTTGGGGAGTCATTAGGCGCCTGTTATCTCTAGTGTACCTTTAATATGTTGAGCGAGAGCTTTTCCATACGGGACTCCTGATACTCTCAAATCAATATGACCGACTTTCATATCCTATTCTGTTATAACAACTAGATGACTTATATCTTAGCAAAATCATTATGGGCCATGTTGTCATCATCAATGCGACAAACCAACTAATTTCTCACTAAAATGGACCAGGCATAATGTCTGTCAAACGTGCATAAGTTATTAAATATGGCCTAGTGAAATTAAGGGGAATCAATGGGCCACTCATAGAGGTTTTACGCTTTCGTAGCCCATTTTGCTGTCAAAATCCCGTGGCATTGCTACTTTTACGGGTAGTTATTGAAAAATAGGCCATGTTTGCTTAGTTATTGGAAAGTAATCACTATTTAGTATGAAAATAAAATTTAGACAATGGTACCCTAGATGAAAAAAGAAAAATTCAAGTATAATATGCTGGATTGTGAGACTCATACGTATAAACTTCCTTGTTTACCGTGAAAATGGTAATAACAATTAAATTAGTTGATAGGACTCTAAAAATACGCGATCAATTTTTATGCTAGTTGTTTAAGCAGTTGATGCTAGGTGTATGAAGTTTAAAGATGAAACACGAGCTAAAATGGAGTTGTAGTCGAACCGAGGAGTTAGTTATTCGGGCCTCGGACTGACCGATGTAAGGCCTCGAGGTCGATGCCTGGGCTTGGGCTCGAGCTATCGGGGAAGGGCTAACAGTTCGGATAAATTTAAGGGAGGCTCTTTATGGCCAATGACAAGCCATAAATGAAGAACAAGTATGAAATAAGTAAATAGGAGCAATAGTATCGAGAGTAAGTTAGAGAGAAAAAGAAAGAAAGAGGAGAGTTATTATTTATCTCGTGTAGAATAGTTGGAGCAAAAACGGGTCTTTTACAAATGGTGAGGTTTCGCGTTATATAGAATGGGAATTCCAACATAATCCAAAATGCATTAATTATAAAGGTAGACGGATGGGACAACTAGATGTGATACCCTGATACAGGTTCTGGGCAGGCCGGCTTTGCTAGATTTAGCCGCATGCGCTGTGGAACTCCCCATTTTTTCCTTAGCCTCGATCGATATTTCCTTTAGGCCGGTCCTTGACGAGCTTCAAGGGAGGGAACTCGGTCACAGCTTCGCGTCCTCGAGCCCTCAAGATGTTCTTCTGAAACGAACTAATAGCAAGAAATCAGAACCTCTGATTTTGCCGCATACAGATAGTCTTCGCGTTTCCTAGAACGAAGCGATGGGAAATGATTCTGATGCCCGACTCTTCGGGCTTCCCAAGATGAAGTCATACCGATGATTCAACCTATGACGTTAGCCTTCACGATAACCAGGATATCCCATGGACTTGTCTTTTCGACGCCATTCAATGTACTGTCGATTCCTGTCCTTCAAAGTGACATCACCGCCGTCGATTTAGTTTTTCAAGGACGCATTGATTACATTTTCTGATTAGTTTTTCAAGGGCATCGATGGTCGTGTCATTACCTCCTATAAATTGGGGGGGGTATTCCGACACTATCACCCTATCCAAGTGCCCTTCTTCATTCATTCATCCCTTCCTTCTCATCATCTTTCTTTATTGTTAACCACCCTGCTTGGGGCCCACAGCTTTAAGGTTGTATGGCAACATTCTCATCAGTTGTACGGTGGCCTTCTGCATGTGCTTCCTTTTGTCGAATGAGATCATACCATCTTGTCATTGATGTTGTTATTATTACGCCTGCTACTGTTGTCCTTATTGGCTCGAGGTGATGGCACAGGGGTGGCCGACTTCTTCTGATATAGAAGGGCATTCGGACTCTACACCGCTGCTCACTCTCCTATCCTGGCCTAGTGTGGCACTTCATTCCTTGGATTTTTTTATTTTTCTCCCAAGGGATAAAATGATACATCTGGTCGTTGAGGCCCGCCGAATCTTCAACCTTTAGCTTTGGGGGTTATGTCTCTTTTTCTGCCTCTTCTGCATCCTTCCCCTTTCCTCTTCTTTATCTTCTCCCTCGGGGTTGCTATTCCGTAGGATCGAGCTGGGAACCTAGAGGAGGTGGAGATCGGAGATGCTGCTACCGGAGATGAACCTTCGAGAGTGTTATACCCCATTTTAAACTGGTTAAAGTAAGATACAACATACAGACAATTCCAAATTTGATTAAAGTTGAAGAGTCGCCACCTAATTATTTCGAAGGTGAATTAGGACACCTAAATGGATTAAAATAATTTAATAAAGTATAACTCTGTTAATGGTTTACTTAGCCTAAAGATTCTAGGTAAGGGGTTAATTAATCTAAAGGGAAGGTTTTTAACGCACCCTTTTAAGTTAAAGTTAATTGATTAATGCTAAGACTTAATGTTATGCCTAAATTTACTGTTATGTCTAAAGAGTTCTACAAGTCTACAAGTCTACGTGCATGTAAAGAAGTAGATTAACTTAATTTAGTAGATTTGGTTAAACTCACGTTTTGCCCATTTTACAAAGCTAATTCTAAAAGTTCAACTAAGAAAACAATTCCATAGTTGAAAACCAATGTTGTTGTCTAATGAAAAAGATGACAATCAATATTTTAAGCATACTTACAGTTCAATTCTAATACCTCAAACCTGAATCAGGCTAATAAATTCTTAATATCCTTATGTCTAGATGTTATGTTATATGTGATATGATGAGTATCTCTATTATTATCTAGACGTAAACACCTCACTGAATTGATATAGTATCACATAACAATTAAGATTCTAACATATGACTATTTAACTGTCACCAAACACAAAGAAGAAACATCATTGTGATTAATGTATAAATCAAAAGGACAATTGACTGGCTTCTTCGCCAGCATCCCATGCGGGATAATTTTGTTATTTCGTCGCTAGATCAGCAGTGAGAACATGAAAAGTGTGCTGACTCCATGCAGGTATAGTGCTGCAGTGTCATCGAGTCTAAAAGTGGGACACTTCCGCTCCCGTGTTCATGTGAAACAAACAAAGAAAGAAAGAAAATAGAACAATTAGAACTGGGACATCTGTCACACCTCCTTTTTTACTACACCCCCACAAGGGGCATATAATAAGAGAGTTTTTCCAATTAAAGGAAAATCGAAACGGGATTGATTATTAAAAGATTCAGAGTCACCACTTGGGATAATTTATGATCTCCCAAGTCACCGGTTCAAATCCCGAATTGAGGAAAAGATTGACTCTATTTTACAGTCCGTGAATACAGAAATCCGATTAAGAAATTCTGTTATTCTCGGATTCCGTAGTTCTAGCACGGTCGCTCAACTATTATTATTGGCCTATTATCTGATTTTATTACAAGTTTTAAACCTATGTGCCTTTTTAACCTTAACCACTTTTGATTATTTTAAAATAAAGATTTGCAACGTCATTTAAAATATGTCTTGAACCACGTCACATAAATGCACCCGCGTTCCACAACACAATCTATATAACATTGTTGAGATTTAGATTTGGGTCGCATAAATGCGCACCCGAGTTTAGGAAGGTAAATTATTAAAATAATGCGCCTAAAGCAACTACGCATTTGCAACTTTGCGAGGGCTATGAAAATTCAACTAAATGGCACACCCCGAACTCTAAGGATAAACAAGATTAATTAAATGAGGGCAATGCAATTGAAAATTTGTTCGGCACAGCACACCTCGACTTTCAAATTTAAAAGGGTATTCAAACTAGGCTTCGGAGGGCCATAAGCTATTCGTGTTATCTAATATGGCTCACCTCTCAATTTTACTAACTAAAATCCCAATTCATTAATTAAGGGAAATTTGCGGAACTTCCGATTGTCTAAACTAAAAGTTCCACCTTACAAGTTTACCAAAATGCACTATATTGGATAATTAATGGCTCAAAAAGGAACTAATCTCAAGCACTATTGAACAGGCCCCTTTCTTTACACGTCGTTCAGCCTTGGGCTTAGGATGAGCCCAATTCTTGATGGAGAAAGGTGCCCAGAAGCCCGTATTTGACAAACCTCCAGCTGGGCCTGCTAAGCCGATTTTCTTGGCTCCAAATTATTAAGCTAACCCAAAACGTCAATCAACACAATACCAATATGGAACATGGAGCCGTGTGAGAAGTTTAATCCATGGCTTAAAAAAAAGTAGCACCAATTAATTAAACTAAAAAAAAGTCTGATTCTTATTTTTAGCAAGTATTTGAATCAAGTCTGCTATACGGAATATCTAGCAGTAATAACACCAGCTAGTTGGGCTCAGCAGACAAGCCCAATGTGCTCAATATACCATATTCTCTTTTAAATGGCCCAGAAAGCTAAAGCTCCATGAAGCAAGGATTTGTAAAGCCCAAACTGGAATTAGAACTCATTATCAAGTCTTATCCAATACAAATAAAACTTCAACAGGCTATTAACTCAATAGACATTTCTGACAGGGAATGCACTGGTGACAAACAACAAGGTTCATGCTTGTATTTTAATTTCTAAGCTAACCCTCACAAACAAACATAGGAAATTTAAGCTTATATAGACCATTTTGACGGCAATTCTAGTTGAGTATAATAGTGCAACAATCTCCAAATTACAGAATAAGAATCTAGACAATACTTCAGCATGAAAGCTCCTAATTTCAAGCTACAGAAACACTAGTCTGACGTACCCAAGCAATTTGCCCTTACAGCATGTTTAACAGTCCAATCATACATTGGATTTCATTTACTATTACATAGCCAATATTCTGAATCCAAACACTTATTCTAATAACCAAACAACCTTAAACTATTGAACATAAGTAAGCGGACCAACACACTCGAGAAAACTAAATTATGGCAAAATAGGGGAACTTAATGACATAAAACAGCAGGATCTAACAACAATACAGCAATAACCAATGTTTCTATTTAAATCCTAATTCAAATTTCTCAGATCTTTACAAGGATTTAGTCTGGTTCTAACTTGTAGCACATCATATGTTGACAATGGTATTCAAGAAAATACTTGGGAATAAAAGGAAAGCATAAGGATCGGTTAATAACAGGAGCAAAACAGCCTGAATCACAGTAGTGAAATAATGCCCAAAAAACTCAGCAAAAATTAGTATTGATATACAACAAACCCCAAAATCAAACTTGAATTGAAACAAAATTTGAAGCTCACCCTCATCTTAAAACCAGCTTTCCAAACCCAAATTAAACCACCTCTAGTCCCGTGCGAACCAGAAATAACTTCAGAAAAAGGAAAACAACCTCAAGAACCAAAGAATACTTCAGGGATTCAAACTTTAAAATTACAGAAAAGGAAACCAATAGAACTGTATTTTTTTTTTCAAAATCTTCAGCCGTTTGATTTTTCTCTGATTTTTTATCTCTTCCAAAATCTCTTAAGCTCTACCTTGAATGGCAAGAAAATGTGCCTTTATAGGCAAGGGAATAGGGCATCAACTAGGAATTAGTTTTTGCACTCTAGTCCTCTCTAATTTTCTTTTTTGCTTAGAAGTCCTTAAGTTAAAATCATATTTCCCCTTAAGTCCCTAACCCATCTTCTAGCAAGCTTCCATTTTAGTTACACTTAAGATTCCCTAGCTAAACTACCCAAATTACCCCTTAATGACCCTGTTTTTACTGCTAAGATCTATGAGTATGGGTCATGGGTCAATGACCCGTAGGTTCAGGCCCCAAATGATGAATCAAATGAACTAGGGCCCAAACCGAAGAGGGCCAGAAACCTACCCAAATATTTGCGTGATTTCAAAACTCAGAAACTGAACTAACAAGTGATGAAATTTTCTTAAGCTAAGATGCCAAATTGAAAGTAACACTAAATTACCAATTATTAACAATCTGACCTAAACTATTTATCAGAAAAATGAACATAGAATCAAGACGAAAACAGAGGACATTGGCTACGACTTTAAAAGAAACACTAAAGAAATGGGAATAAATACACGAACACACACGGAACAAGCTGTCCCCAATGGAAAAACTGGACTCGACACTGATTTCACTCAAAGCATGCTAGAGTAGCCAAATATGGTACATGGATAGTGGCAGCTCAAAAAACATGACTGGGAACAAGGACCAGTTCCTTTCACTTGAGAACCTGAAAGGAGGTAATGTCTCCTTTAGAAATGGAAAGAAAGGTGAGATCATTGGGTGTTGGAAAGGTAGGTAAGACAGACTCTCATTACATTGAGAATGTATACTTGATAGATGGATTGAAATATAGCCTAATCAGTGTGTCACAATTGTGTGACAGAGGTAACCTTGTAGCTTTCACCTCTACCAAATATTTTGTGATTAACATTACCACTGACAAGATTGTTTTGAAGGGAAGAAGAGTTAACAATATTTATATTGTAGATTTGTCGACCCTTTCAGAAAATGAACTCACTTGTCTAAGTGTGCTAGTTAATGATCCCCTCCTGTGGCACAAAAGACTTGGACATGCCAGTCTAAATCAGCTAAACAAATTAGTCTCCAAGGACTTGGTGATAGGGTTACCTAATATCAAGTTCAAGGAAGACAAAGTTTGTAAGGCATGTGCAAGGGGGAAGCAGGTAAGGTTATCCTTCAAATCCAAGAAAATGGTAAGTACGTCCAAGACGTTGGAACTGGTTTATATGGATCTTTGTGGTCCAATGAGAACCATGAGTAGAGGTGGAAAGAAATGTGTAATGGTACTTGTTGATGATTATTCTAGATTTACCTGGGTACTATTTCTAACATCCAAAGATGAGGCATTTGAAATGTTTACTGCCTTTGTTAGAAAAACTCAGAAACAATTAGGAAATCAACTTGCATCCATTAGGTCTTATCATGGAACTGAAATTGAAAATGTAAAATTTGCTGAATATTGTGATGAAAATGGTATAGATCACAACTTCTCTGCCCCTAGAACTCCTCAGCAAAATGGTGTAGTTGAAAGAAAGAACAGGGCCCTTGAGGATACGGCAAGGACCATGCTTCTCTCTAGCAAATTACCCCACAGCTTCTGGGCAGAGGCTGTAAACACTGCATGTTACATAATAAATAGATGCATGACTAGACCTCTTGTTGAGAAAACTCCCTATGAGTTACTTAAAGGGAGAAAACCATAACATATCCCACCTTAGGGCATTTGGTTGCAAGTGTTATATGCACAATAATAGAAAAGACTCCCTAGGTAAGTTTGATCCCAGAAGTGATGAGGGAGTATTCTTGGAATATTCTTCACATAGCAAAGCATATAAAGTATTTAATAAAAGAACTCTGTGTGTAGAAGAAAGTGTGCATGTTTTATTTGATGAAACTAACATTCTTTCTGAGAGACAAGAATATGAAGATGAAGCCATTGGCTTGGTAAGAGAATTGATTGAAGCAGCATCAAAAGAAGGAACAGGTGATGGAACAGGTTCTTCTAGTCTGGGCAACCTGACAGGGGGAACTAATCAGGGAGAAAATGAAACATACTCTTTACAAGAACCTGTTCATGAACCTATTCCTCATCAACAGAACACATGAGAATCACCTAGTAGAAACCATTTGTTGGTGAAATCTCACAAGTATCAAAGTTCTCATCCCATTGAGAACATCATTAATGATCCAACATCTGGAGTCAAAACTAGATCACAATTAAAGAATATGTGCGCATTTGATTATTTTCTATCTCTTATTGAACCTAAGAATGTTGTTAAGGCTTTGCAGGATGCAGATTGGGTCAATGCTATGCAGGAGGAACTAAATCAATTTGAAAGAAGTCAAGTCTGGCATCTAGTTCCTAGACCCTAGGACAGGTCAGTGATCGGCACCAAATGGGTCTTCAGGAACAAACTTGATGAAGATGGAACCATTACAAAAAACAAGGCAAGGCTGGTGGTTCAAGGCAACAGTCAAGAGGAAGGCGTTGACTATAATGAGACCTTTGCCCCAGTTTCTAGACTAGAGGCAATCGGACTCCTTATTGCCTTTGTAGCACATATGGAATTCACTCTCCATCAAATGGATGTCAAAAGTGTCTTCTTAAATGGCTACCTCAAGGAAGAAGTGTTTGTGAAACAACCTCCAGGATTTGAAAGCAAGAAATGTCCTGAGCATGTGTACAAGCTGGACAAGGCTGTATATGGGCTCAAACAGGCCCCAAGAGCTTGGTATGAATGACTATCAAAATTCCTACTGGAGCATGGATACAAAAGAGGTAAAATTGACAGCACTTTGTTCCGGAGGGAAAAAGGTAAAGACCTCCTTGTTATACAAATATATGTTGATGACATAATATTTGGGGCCACTACTGATAGGTTGAGTAAGGACTTTGCAAAATTAATGGGAAGTGAGTTTGAAATGAGTATGATGGGTGAACTAAATTTCTTCCTAGGCTTGCAGATCAAACAAAGCCCAAATGGAACCATGATCCATCATCAGAAGTATACAAAAGAACTAATCAAAAAGTTTAAAATGGAGGATTTCAAAGAAATAGATACACTTATTGCAACTGCCACTAAATTAGATGTTGATGAACCTGGTTCATCAGTTGATCAAAAGTTGTATAGGGGTATGATTGGTTCACTTTTGTATCTTACTGCCAGCAGACCTGACATTATTTTCAGTGTAGGGCTTTGTGCTTGTTTCCAGGCAAATCCAAAGGAGTCACACTTGACTGCTGTCAAGAGGATACTGAGATATCTGAAAGGCACCACAGATTTGTTGCCTCTTGTTGTGCTCAATTGTTATGGATCAAACAACAGCTGGTGGACTTTAGAATTGAAGTGGGGTGTATTCCAATATTTTGAGATAACACTAGTGCTATAAGTATGACAAAGAACCATGTCCATCATAAAAGGACCAAGCACATATATATTAGACACCACTTCTTAAGAGATAACTATGAGAAATGGCTAATCTCCATAGAATTTTGTGCTACTTATAAACAAATAGATGACATCTTCACTAAAGCACTGAGTAGAGAAAACTTTGAAAGGAACAGGTTGGAATTAGGGATGATTAAGATCAGCTAAAAGGTCCAGTTCAAAATGCACAATGAAAAAAAAAATTAAAAAATCTTTTGGTTAGGAGTTCTTAATTCAACGTAAATATCTAGACTAATTCTTACTCAGTCTCATACTTTAATTAGTATACTCCTGTGACATGTGTTTATATGAATCTTTAATCGCTTACAAAGTTTTTCTATTCTGACATTTGAGGCATGATCAAGAGAAGTTTTACTTGAAGAACCTGGTTCATCAGTATATGCTCATAAGAAAGTTCAGGTATGTTTCTATACTTTGCACAATTAGAAAGATAAAATTACCAATCACGAGCAGAAGTCCTAATTACACCAAACTTTAAGAAATTCTATCCGTTGAGTATTGAACCAGTTTCATTATCCTAGGAGTCTAACTAAAATGGGATTTTTCCTAAAAACTAGCGTCGCTCATTAATCTCTAAAGAGACCGGAATTCCAATTTAATTAGACTAATAATTGACCACTGAAAAGGCAGTCGTTACAGGTTTAATCATTATCCCTCTTTAAGTACACTCCACACCTTCTCTCATCACTCATAACCGTCATTCCCTTCTCCAATACTTCTGATAAAACCCCTTTCTTCTCCAAAAATTCCCAAAAGATTTCAAGAAATTCTCCGCCATGACTAATCCTCAAGACAATCCTCGAATTCCCCCACCAGTTTCCCCTAATACTTCATCATCAACACCTCCAGTTGAAACCCCAAAACCCATATTTCGTCAACAAAAGATGTTAGCTAGAAAAAATGTAGCATCCGGCTCTATCAGAAAAGCTTTGAACGAAAAATTAAAGGCCAGTCAAAGGAAAGAGGTTTCAGCTGAAGAATATGACTCAAGCTCTGAGTCTGAAAAGTTCATCTCTGCTAGTGAAAGAGAAGAACCTGGGTCTTCTGACAATGACAAGAGTCAAGAAACCCCAAGTGAGGTAAACACCTGTTTTGTATTTTCTGATGTAGTAAAGGAAGATAGTAGGTTTGTGTTGGTGGGTTCTGTGAAAAATGCTAAAGGGGTTGAGTCTAGTAGGAGGAGAAAGAAAAAAAAAGGGATGTTCTTGCTATATGTGGTGGTGGAGAAAAATGTGGCTTAAAGTCAGGGGGAAGCGGATCAGGAGAGGCTGCTGAGGGACTTGTTCAAATGAGTAAGCAACAAGAAGAACATGGTTCTTCTGTGGAGGAGACTTTAGCAGATATTCTAAAGAAAGTAGGGGCCAGTTATGACCCAAAGAAGCACAAGGCGTCTTCACAAAGGACCTCTGTTGCTTCTAAACCCTCAAAGAAAAGCAAAGTAACATCTCCCAAGACTGCTGCTACTTCTGTACCTAGGGGAAGAGCTACAAGGAGCAAAGTAAGGTAAAGTGAAGCAGAACTACAGGAAGCATTAGAGAAGAGTAAGAAAAGGAAGAAGGAAAAGGGAAAAAAAAGGTAGTGGAAAGTTCTGAGGTTGCTGAAGAAGAAGAGGAGGAGATGGAACTGGTCCATCAAGAGAGAGGTACAATTGTAGAGGTTCCCAATGTCAAACCAAAAAGAACCAAGACTCCTACAAAGAATTCTTCAAAATCTGTACCTGTTGAACCTTCTTTGGCTAAAATAACTAGATCTGCAGTAAAGGGAAAACAAGTGAAAATTACCAAAGAAGAATATGAAGAGTGGAGTGGAGAAGAAGAAGAAGAGGAGTCTGAATGGGAACAAGATCGTTTTGTTATTTCTAGCAGGAGGAAGATATTGAAGGGAAGGCTGCTGAAAGACCTGGAGGAGCCAGACATGCTTAGGTTGGTGGATGCTTTAGCTGCATAGGGGTGGAAGGACAGGTCCTTCAGATGGATGGAAGACTAGCCAGAAGAGAGCGGATTGATTATGGTATTCGACTGTATTCACGGAGTGAAACAGGGGATTACACTGTTTTTAAATGGATGAATCAATTAACATAATATACTCCTAATATAACTCAACAAACTCAATTATAACACACAAAACTAGTTATAAAAAAATTTCTCAACCGAAAAATACCCTAAAAACATAGCTGTTATAAATAGAATTTTATTTATGATGAATGTCTATATTTAGAGAGATTCTAGGGTTTATTACTTTGTGGCTAAGTCACCATCTCCCTATAAATAGATTGTCTTATTCCATTGTAATTCATCTCATATCAATAAAAATTCTCTCTCTACTTTTCTCTATAATACTCTTCTTCTTCTTTTATTATTTCATAACACGTTATCATTACGAGGCTCTACCATCTTGGATCACTTATTGTAAAAAGATCAAAGTATAGTGAGGTCTTGAAGTGTTCGTAGTCTCATTACTTATAAATGAAACAGTGACAATAACAGGAAAGGAAAAGAGGAAGATCAAGTGAAATTTCACAAAAATGGTGGTTTTGCAATCAGAAAAGTTCATGATTGATCATCGGCAGTTGATAATTACAGAGAGGAGGAACATGATGCTATACTTAAAATCCCTAAACTCTCTGTAAGTATTTTTTATTTTTTTATATTATTGAAATTCTATAATTTGATTTTAAATACAAGCAAAGAAAATAAATTTTGATTATAACTCTAATGGAGTTAGTAAGAAATTATAACCACTCAAAGTGGTAAAATTTATATGTCTTGCCATGATCAAATTCATGTATGATTGTGGGCAAATAATTAAAAACCCGTCCCATTGAATTTGCTCCACTCTTATTCCCTTAAGAGAATATGATAGCAATATGTGATAAGTCTGAAAGAAGATAAAATTATTACCTTGAAGGTATCAATGGATGTGGACGTGGTAATTATAATCGTCATCGTTGTGATAATGAGAATAAAGGATTCTCAAAATAATCTTTCACTCTGTGAACCTAATATTTATCATCGATTTGACATGATATTTTATAAAGCACATATAGATGATTATGGTCCATTCATGATGTGAATGTGAAAACATCTGATTTATGAATACATATTCATTTTTGGAAGAACATGAATGTGCTAGTGGTAGTGAATATACCACACTCACCTCTAAAAGGAGGTTTGAGATGATATAAGAAAATAATATCATTATTATGGCATGAATGGTCATTGGTCACGTACCTATTGTACGCCAAAATATTTTGGTAATGTGATTATTAAAGAATAGCAGTAATGCAAGAAACAGATCTTGCATATAATTTTGACCATGTCTATAATGGTATAACTTTCTCTTTAAAAGAAATATTTGCCATATGGATGTTGATGAATATGTGGTAGTACCAAATTAATTGAGAGCTCTGTAAGAGCCAATTATTACTATTTTGGAGAAACACAATTAATTACCAATAATGTATTGTGTTGTAGTAAGTCTCAAAGAAACTTATTCAGTTTCCAAAGTATACGCGAAAGCGGTTGATTATGTTAAGACTATAAATAAAAAAAAGATTTAATATCTTCTATTACTACAACTTGTAGTGGGGTAATATGTATGTGAAAAGCTACCCGCTTTATTCTCTAATTTGTACTACATAAATAAAAGAATACCACAATGAAGTGGATATTTATTGATATAAAAATCCATATTATAATAAACTTGGAGTTTATTCATAATTGCACACATCATGGTGTAAACCTGAAGTTTATCAATATTGATAATTTATCCAGTTGGCATAATTGGTTTAGCCATGTTAATTCAAGGATGATATGCAAAAATAAAGGAGAATTCACATGGGTAAATATTAAAGAACTAAAAAGTTCTTTATTGTTTGTTCTCATTAATTAATTAACCAACTAAAATTGGGATTGAATCTCATGAATGCTGGAAATATCAAAGGTGAATATGGGCCCATTCACCTGCCATGTATACCACATAAGATGCATCTATGAGATGGTTGCATGTGCGATTATTATTAACCCGCAACATGGTATTTGCGAGGTAACTTGCTCAATAATTTAATTTAGAGCATATTCCAGATTTTCTATTCATGAAGTTCATCTTGATAAGTTGGTCTACATCACAACTGGTTTAGCAAAATGATTTATTGAGTGCCTCCACTTAATAGCTAAATTGCTTATGAGAACAAAGTTATCTATATCAGTTTGATATAGGTTATATACGAAAGTATATTACATTCTCCCCTCACAAGTGGTTTCAGGGTCAGGAACCAAATAATTCCATCTCATTATTATTGATGTGTGATGTATATTTTGATTAACACCATAACGCACAAAGATGGGTTCCCAAGAGGAAGCATGTTAGTTTTTCTAACATGAGAGGGAGTGATGATAACATCTGAGAAAAAGTTACATGGAAAGAATTATTATTTGCACATTTAGATCCTCGAATAAGAGAATATGAACTTGAAGTTCATAAAAAGATAATTCATTTGCAATATATTGCAAAGCATGCCAGACGCATTTGCTGACCCAAAGAAAGTAACTATATTCTCACTGCAAATGCTCCTATTAGAATAAGTCCTAGAAGGACAAAGTCTATAGTATGCTTAAAGCATATAGACAAATCGATTTCAAATAAACTTCTTGATAAAGAAGATGAGAAAATGATCATAATAAAGGAGGTAAGTAATTTAGAAGAACACATGACATAACACTTCATAATATCTCATGAGAGATTCAGGTACCTGAATATATGAATGAAGAGATCTCTATGTTATGTCTTTATGAAAATTTATTGGAACCGATATAAAATGTTCGTCGACGACATCTATGATAGCGCGAAGTATAGATGAGGATCTTAAATCTAGAGAAACAATTCAAGTAGAATTGGTTTTATATGAAAGACATGTTGTTTTGGACCTGCATTTCAAAAACTTGAAAGTATAAAGTCAATAGTGTGTGCGATCACTTTTATTTATCTTATATGTCTAGCGTGACATGAAAATTTGATATGCATCTAAAGTCTATTTATTTGGCTTATATGACTTAACAGTCCCTCAAGGATATTGCTTAAATCATATAAAATTCACGGTCATGAAGTACTACATCCTAAGTGCAATTTGTGCGCATAATGTATCTTGCCATAACTATAAGCATGATAATATGATAGCGGGAATCTCTATGGAGATATTGAAAAGGGCATTCCATGGCATTTCATAAAGATATTACATATCTATCAAGAATGATGATTTCAAGGTGCAATATATTCATTCAAGTTAATATGGCTAATTTGTTCATCAAATCTCTACCAAAGATATTTTGAAGATGGTGCACTAGAATGGAATGCAAATGCTCAAGGATGTGAATTGATGCTCTCATCAAGGGGAGTTAATGCGCGTTGCACTCTTTTTCCCTTACAAGGTTTTGTCCCACCGGGTTTTTCTTGTAAGGTTTTTAATGAAGCAACCAAAAGGCGTATTGTTAGATATGTGTACTCTTTTTTCTTTTCTAGAATTTTTTTTCCCTCTGGGTTTTATTTTAGTTAAGGTTTTAACGAGGCACATTATCTGTTGAATAGACATTCAAGGGGGAGTATTATAAATAAAATTTTATTTATGGTGAATGTCTATATTTAGAGATATTCTAGGGTTTATTACTTTGTGGCTAAGTCACCATCTCCTTATAAATAGATTGTTCTATTCCATTGTAATTCATCCCATATCAATAAGAATTTTCTCTTTCTACTTTTCTCTGTAATACTCTTCTTCTTCTTTTATTATTTCATAACAATAGCAATCTTTAGAGAAATTATATAATACATCTCAACACATAAATTATATTACTTAAAAAAAATATGAATACATTCATGAAATACAATGAGTCAGTGAATACAATGAAATCCATAAAATATACCGAGATACAATGAAATACAATGAAATGCATGAAAATACAGCAAGATACATTGAAATATATTAACAGAAAATACAAGTTGCTCAGCCCCAAACTCCGTCGTCTTTGTTCAAGAACAAACCCTAAGTTCCGCTGAATTCGCCGTCGAACAATGGTAACAGAATAAGGACTCTGTTAAAGAGATGTAAAAAGACATTCGTTGAATTTTGCTCTTCTTACTTACATCATACATCATATACTATCAAGCTTCATGATTTCCAACGAATTATAACTTTCTAAATGACATGGATTCACTTCAGTTTATTCGTGAATATGAAGATCAAGGCATTCATCTGTCATTCCAATTCATTGGTAATTGGGATTCGCACTTGAAGCTGGGCCTTGATTGGCGCAGCATAATCTAGACTAAGTGCAATATGGCAAGAGGCAAGACTTCTCCGATTGTAAACATCAAAATCGTTAAATGCGGAGGCATTATAGAAAGTGAATCAATTACAATGGCGAAGAAGAGCCAAAGCAACGTCCGATGGGAATGGAGAAATTGGGATCGGAGAGAACGTAGGTGATATGGTTGAGAGGAAATTTGAGATCCAGTATCGTATTTTTAGGAAATGGGGAAGAGAATGACATGTATCAAAGTAGAGAGAGAAAAAATAGTATAACTGAATATCGTATTTAGTGGCTTAAGGGTAGGAGGTAACCAAAATTAGATATTTTGTTATAAACATTAAAAAATATCTATAGAATATAATTTTTTTAAATGGTATTTATTTAAAATAAATAAGTTATTAACCTTTGCTATAAAAGATAAAAATTTCTTTGAAGTAAGAGCCCACACAATATTGAGGTTAATGCAAAAAGACCAAAAGTTACAGGTTTAATTAATTTTTTCATTGAGCGGTAAATAGCTTTAATACCTAATCTCATAATTTTGATGTTGATTATTGACAAATTTAAATTTTTTATTGTCTTCACACAAGTGGGATGCTTGATATCTATGTATGATGAATACACATATAAGAGAACCCGAAACTAACTTGTGCAATTAGTCTTTGGCATCTTTTAAAACGGAATGTTGCCATTTGCTTCCTTTCTTTCTATAGATTTTAGTTAAACATCAGATTTGAGGCCTCCAGTTTTTTATATGATCATGTGGCATCTTTAAAGTTTAATCTTGCCCAAGTATCTTCATCTTTAAATTGCTTTTATCTGCTAAAGATCGTTCCCTCATCCTTACATGGCCACCAAAATGGTAAAAAACCAGAAATAGCTTGAAAATTAGTTTAAAATTAATTAAAGTTTAGTAACTTTTTCATGTGAAAAATCTGAATAGAAATATCCTTAAAATCCAAAAAAAAAAATCTAGCATAATATGCTGAAGTTCAAATTTTTTACATATGAGATTCAAGCATAATGTGCTGGAATTTATAATGTACTGGAGTTCTAACATAATATGCAAGAATGTATGCGGCGAAATCAGAGGGTCTGATTTCTTGCTATTAGTTCATTTCTGAAGAATATCTCGAGGCCTCGAGGACGCAAAGCTGTGATCGAGTTCCCTCCCTCGAATCCCGTCAAGGCCCGGCCTAAAGGGAATATCGATCGAGGCTAGAGAAATAATGGGGAGTTCCCCAAGGCACGCGGCTAAATCTGAAAAAGCCGGCTTGCCCAGAACCTGTATCAGGTTATCACATCTAGTTGTCCCATCCCTCTACCTTTATAATTAATGCATTTTGTACTATGTTGGGATTCCTGATCTTTATAAAGGGGACCCTCACCATTTGTAAAAGACTCGTTGTTGCTCCAACTATTCTACACGAGATAAATAATAATCTCTCTCTCTCTCTCTCTCTCTCTCTCTCTCTCTCTCTCTCTCTCTCTCTTTCTTTTTCTCTCTAATTTACTCTCTTGATACTATTGCTCCTATTTACTTATTTCATACTTTTTCTTCATTTATTGCTTGCCATTGGCCATAAAGAGCCTCCCTTAAATTTATCCTAACTGTTAGCCCTTCCCCGATTATCCGCGATAGCTCGAGCCCGAGCCCAAGCATCGACCTCTAGGCCCCACATCGGTCAGTTTGAGGCCCGAATAACTAACACCCCGGTTCGACTACAACTCCATTTTAGCTCGCGTTTCATCTTTAAACTTCATACACCTAGCATCAACTGCTTAAACAACTAGCATAAAAATAGATCACGTATTTTTAGATTCCCATCAACAAATTTAATTATTATTACCATTTTCACGGTAAACAGTTTGGCGCCCACCGTGAGTAAAAATAATAGTGGTTATTTTCTTGTTGGTTTCATTACACAATGCAAGTTATCTTTCACACCTTTTCTTGTCCATGATCTTCAATTTCGACCAAATCTCGAGCGCACCTCTGGTCCTGAAAGATGTAGATTCGAAGAAGTTCGTACAACGATCGTTCCAAGCAGAAGCGGCTCCGAAACCCATTTCAAAGAAGTTTAGAATGTCAGAACTCCCAAAATACAACGGGACCTCATATCCCAACAAACACGTCACTGCCTATACGTGCGCAGTAAAGGGCAATGACATAAAAGACGATGAGATCGAGTCCGTATTGAAGAAGTTCAGAGAAACACTCTCAAAGGGGGCCATGATGTGGTATCACAACCTAGCTCCCAACTCCATAGACTCATTTGCCATGCTAGCAGACTCCTTCATAAAGGCACACGCCGGTGCCATCAAAGTAGCAATAAGGAAGTCGGACGTATTCAAGATCAAGCAAAGAGAGAATGAAATGTTGCGAGAATTCGTATCTCGCTTCCAACCAGAACTAATGGAACTACCCCGGTCTATGAGGACTGGGCGGTGCATTCCTTCACTCAGGGCCCTAATGAACGAACTTAGTGGCCTCAAGGCAGCTAAAAGAAAATCTGATCGAGTATCCCGTTGTAACCTGGTCGGACATCCACAACCGGTATCAATCAAAGATCAGGGTCAAGGATGACCAGCTGGGAGCCCGAGTATATCCAAGCACGCTCCTGGCGAAGGAGTTGAAACCAAACAAAGAGAGGTATCAGCCGTACCCCAAAGATCGGAGGAATGTCCCGGGATACAACCCGCCTCGTAACGATCAATTGGTGAACCAAGGACAGAACCCTCGAGGAATCATCAACAGAGCTAGATTCAACGGAAACACAGGACTGATAGGGGCACCGCACTTGTCAGAATATAACTTCAACGTTGATGTGTCGGACATCGTGTTCACCATCAGCAAAATCAGAGACACCAGATGGCCCATGCCTATTTAGTCGGATCCTTCCCAGAGGAATCACAACTTAGTATGTGAATTTCATAATACACACAACCATAGGACCGAAGATTGCCATCAGCCCCGAGAGGAAGTAGCCAGCTACTCAATAAAGGTCACCTCCGAGAATTCTGAGTGATCGGGCTAAAAATAAATTTTGAGAAAGAGAGGCGGCCAAAAAGAATGAAAAAAATGAGCCACAACATGCAATCTACATGATATTGGGGGGCGTCGACACTCCCTAGGAACCCGTGATGAGAAGGACAAAAATATCCATCACTAGAGAAAAATGAACCCGAGGATACCTACCCGAAGATGCCCTGACATTCAGCGAGGAGGATTCCGAAACCTTTTCCCAAACCTATAACGACGCACTGGTAATCTCTTTCCTTATTAATTCATTTCAAATAAAACGTGTACTCGTGGATCCATGTAGCTCGGCCAACATTATCAAGTCGAGGGTAATAGAGCAGCTCAAACTGCTAGACCAAATTATGCCCTCAACTCGAGTCCTTAATGGATTTAACATGGCGAGTGAAACAACCAAAAAAGAGATCACTCTCCCAGTTAAAGTGGCCGGCACGACCCAAAATGTCAAATTTCATGTCATTGAAGGAGACATGAGATACAACGTCTTATTAGGGTGACCGTGGATACGCTGCATGAGAGTGATACAATCCACCCTCTACCAAATGATGAAATTCCCGACATGTGGGGTTAAAACCATCTATGGGGAACAACACGCGACAAAGGAAATATTCGCAGTGTATAACATAGCCCCGAAACCAATATCTCCATTCTCGAAAGAGCCAAAGGATAATCAAACTACATCTTCGATTAAGCCCGATTAAACACAACGGAGGACCATACCGTGTCCTCGCTACGAGCAACAAGGACACATCAGACCTCGGAACATTACCAACGCATCCCACGATAAGGTACGACTACCCCCTTTTCATTATTTTACACTAACCCATATGCAGGCGCCCGATTAGGGCAGTCGCAAGTGCTAAACCAACCCGAAGACCTCAAGGCCTTAAAAGTATCTGTTGCACTCTTTTCCTTCGATCGAGTTTTTGTCGCGAAGAGGGTTTTACCGGCAAAGATTTTAACGAGGCAACACCTACACGTTACCTAAGGAGGATACAACAAGTGTTCAAGGCTTCCTTTGTAATCAACCCCGAACACTGGAGGGCATCCCCTCAAATGGTCATCCACTCGGAAGAAACAAGGAATGCCAAACAGGATTCCAATAGGAAAGTAATGTAACAGGCCAAACGACCGAATGAACCATGCCCGTATAAGCCGGACCACAGCGACCAAATAGTATGTACTTGCGCCAAGCGATCAAGGAATGTCTTTTTCCAAAGCGACTCATACTCCAAAGAAAACTCAACGTTTTCTTATCAAAGATTCCTCCACCAGGAGTGTCCCGACTACTAGGAGACTGGCGTCAACAACTCGGCACTCGCATGACCACATGTTCGGAACTCCAAACTCATAAGCCATCAATGAGGCAGCACAGAAATCATGAAACATCTCCAGAAAAGAAAAACATCCCGAATACTCAGAGATTGACGCCATGACCTCAAGGTCAGAATCTCCAATATCGTAAGCCTTCAATAAGGCAATTCCAAGATTACGAGTAACGGCTCCCAAGCCTAAACAAACTCGATGACTCGGAGACTGTCACCAATTATCAATCGCCATTTATTACAAAACTCGGGGCCATAAAGACCCCGAGCGGGCAGACTCGATCTAGTAAGACCTACATAAGGCAACAACACAAACTGTAAGACCTCAAGCAAGGCATGAATCGTACTTGTACAAAGTATCAACAAAACTGTAAGACCTCAAGAAAGGCATGAATCATACTTGTACCAAGTATCAACAAAAATTGTTTGACCTCAAGAAAGGCATGAATCATATTTGTACCAAGTATCGACAAAAACTATAAGACCTCAAAAGGCATGAAAGTTTTGTAAGACCTTACTGTAGGCTTAAACTCGATCCCGAAGTTTAGGCTATATATCGAATTTGTAAGACCCCTAAAAAGGCATACCCTCGATATAAATGCCTAAACTATTATACTCGGGACCAAAAAGGCTCCAGCCAAACATAAATAACTATGGTCTTATGATTTTACCAACCGAATTAACGCGACTCGGGGATGTCCGACCGTAGCTACAAAATCATAGGCCCTTACTTCAAATCTACTTCGAAAAGAACCAGTTAAATAGGCTACCCTTGACAGGAAAATGAGCTTCAACCATGCCAGCTCCAAATCACAAGGCTTCGAGCTACTCAGCCTACGAGCCAAACCTTTCTAGGTGCTCGAACATTGTGAGCACGTGATTTTTGCCCTATATGAATTACTCCCATAAAATATCAGAAAATAATTTTCCCAATTTTTTTTTTTTGCAATGTATAGGAATTTTCGTAGAATTTAATTAATTATTTGCATTATTATGCATATTTAATTTTCATTAAAAAATACCAAAAATACCATGCATTTCACTTAGAGTTTGTGTTCACATTTTAGGATTAGATAATTAATTAATTGTTTATTAAAAATAAAAATTACAAAAATGGCTCATTTTTACATTCTTAGCTTTAAAATTTTGGATTATTAAATTTTCTCTTTGATTTAGGATCAATTAATTTTTATAAATATTATAGTTAGCTAAGTAGCTTAATTTTATAATTTGAATTAATTTAAAATTTTAGTTTGGATTTTTAATTAATTAAAGAAAAGAAAGAAAAAGAAAGAAAACAAAAGAAAAGGCTGGTTTTAATATTGGGCCACCCCAAAAAGCAAATACAATGGCCCAAGTGTGATTCTTTTAGGATTTTTTACCTTCTTATACCATATATGAAACCTTATTACCCTCAATGTTTAAGGTTTTAGTTAATTACATTTCAGCATAGCAAATTATCATTTTTATACCATAATTCAAATTAGGGATATAATTAAGGGTTTATTTATATTAGGCATAATTATAGGATTGTATCTTCCCATTTTCTCTTTCCTTTCATCTCAACTGTTCACAACACACACA
>MU686147.1:0-22618 GCA_026770625.1 Nicotiana glauca | reverse complement strand
CCCCCCCCCCCCCCCAAACCGCTGCTTGTGTTTTTTAAAAAAAATTGTGGGCCCCTCCCGTCACATAAAAGGTGAAGAACGTAGGTCCCACATCATACTGGAGCATTGTATTATTGTGATTTAACTCCATCTTCTTCAAATTTTCACACAAAACACTCATTACATCGAGGTATTTCGATTTATTTTATGTCGAAACTTATATAATAATGTATATTAGTTGATTGAATGTGTTTCCATGTCGTTTTGTGTTTTATTTCCGAAACTAGTATGTTATATTTATCCATACTTAGATTAATGTGTTCTAAAATAAATGTAAAATTGAGATTTAATTGTTTATCGTAGTATCCAAAATTAGATATTAGTGTTTCCATGTCGTTTTGTGTATTATTTGATAAACTAGTATGTTATATGTATTTTTGTGAATTTTATGTGATTAAAATATATTTTTTGTTTATATTTAGTTTAATTATTAGCGTAGTAAAATGTAGAAACTTTTAGCGTAGTAAACCGTACAGTATTTTACCGTAGAATCCTTGTAGTTTAAGTATTTCTTATACTAGTAGATGAAGATATATACTTTGTACAATTAAATAATCAAAATATTGAATTTTACTGGGCCTCAAATATCGAGCCTGGAACCCATTAAGAATTTAAATTATAAAACAAACACACACAAAATAATCAAAAATATTGAATTTTATACACATAAATATTCATAATAGTTTGGTGCTACTGGGCCTCAAATATCGAGCCTGAAACCCATTAAGAATTTAAATTATAAAACAAACACACACAAAATAATTAAAATATTAAATTTGACACACATAAATATTCATGATAGTTTGGTGCTACTAGGCCTCAAATATCAAGCATGGAACCCATTAAGAATTTAAATTATAAAAAAAAACACAAAATAATCAAAAATATTAAATTTGACACACATAAATATTCATGATAGTTTGGTGCTACTGGCCTCAAATATCGAGCCTGGAACCCATTAAGAATTTAAATTATAAAACAAACACGCACAAAATAATCAAAATATTGAATTTGACACACATAAATATTCATGATAGTTTGGTGCTACTGGGCCTCAAATATCGAGCCTGGAACTCATTAAGAAATTAAATTATAAAACAAACACACACAAAATAATTAAAATATTGAATTTATCACACATAAATATTCATGATAGTTTGGTGCTACTGGCCTCAAATATCGAGCCTGGAACCCATTAAGAATTTAAATTATAAAACAAACACACACAAAATAATAAAAAATATTGAATTTGACACACATAAATATTCATGATAGTTTGGTGCTACTGGGCCTCAAATATCGAGCCTGAAACCCAATAGGTATATATATTTTGTTCAATTAAATAATAAACATACAATTAATATTTTTGAATTTACATTTGACGACATGGACACGCCGCCTATACATCCCGGCACTTACTCTCGTGAGCTATTAGTGCTTCAAGGCGATCATAGGTCCGCCCATATATGGGAGGGAGAGTTACTGTCCCATACTCTCCGTGCTAGGAGAGTGGATGACCTGTGGGATTTTCTGAGGCACAGAGATCTCCACGAACGTGTAGTCCATCGCCTCCAGGCTACGGGATTCGATAGGATTATTGAGATCGGGCGGAAACAGGTTGACTGGGCTTTGATCACGGCGTTGATTGAGCGGTGGCGACCGGAGACACACACTTTTTACCTGCCCATTGGCGAGGCTACCATCATTGCAGGACGTGGAGGTTTTACATGGCCTGCCCGTTGATGGCATGGCTGTTTCACTGCCTATTGTGTGATATCTATGGCGCATGATGCTTATTTGGACATGTTGCAGCAGCTCGCGAGTTTCACGCCACAGGGCAAGACTGCATCGTCGGGTGCCAGTCGGTTGACTTTGACACCTATTAGACAGTACCTGGAGGTACTCCACCCTGATATCACCGACGATACAGATGAGGTACATATCACCCGGTATACGAGGTTGTTTCTGCTTCTTCTATTTGGAGGTGTCTTGTTCCCGAAGACGTCGGGGAACCTTGTCAGCCTGAGATTTCTTCACCATGTTCAGCTGCTAGATGAGTTATCCTATTAAAGTTGGGTTGCTGCTATTCTAGGCTACATGTATAGGCAGATGTGCCGGGGGAGCATGGGCACTCAGAAAGATGTTTGTGGTTTTATGCCGCTTCTACAGGTGACAACATATTCAAATAATCTGTTCATCAATCCCAACTCTACCTAGTTAGAATTTATCTTAAACCTTACGTCAAATTTGCATGTTAGGTTTGGGCTTGGGAGCGATTCTTGCAGTTTCAACCACCTCGACCACAATTACCTCCTAATGTACCACCTTCATTTCTCCCTCTAGCCAGGAGGTGGGTTCTCTGCCGTACACTTTCACGAGAGTATGATGCTCATCATAATCTCCCCCCTCTGCAGGGATGTGTTAGATATGTTGGAGGGTGCACAGGTAAATATGTATCTAAACTTACCTGGTATAGATTAACTTAGTGTTGCGCATACTCACGTTTCATGTTGTTATTTGATAGTTCATCTGGACGCCTACAACGACGAGTTGATAGCTTCCCTGCCAGCTTATTGCTCGGCCGACCAATTGATTTGGAGCATTTCTGTCCTATTCATATGCCTTGATATTGTAAAGCATCTTGCCTCGAAGCGGGTACTTCGACAGTTTGGCCGTTCATAGTATATACCGAGGGGCCTATATGGGAGCCTACGCATTATCAGAGAGATGATCGTTGCAGGGCGGATGGCGCATTTATGGCATGGTTAGCGGTGCGGATCCATATTTGGGACCATCGAGATCAGATGATTCCGCCCCCACCTACACATATAGAGAAGGTGTCTATTAAGAGATATGTCCTGGTACCGGCACGTCACCCAAATTTTTATCGGGAACCCTATTCATCAGGCTGGCGGTCGGTATGTTTCTTACGCCTGGCGGTCGGTATGTTTCTTACGCCGGGTGACACGAGGCACTGGTATGTTTTCTGTTATTATTCAATATACTACTGTATTTTAGTGCAATATATGTAGTTTAGATTATATACGTTGTACAGGATTATGTCGGTGATCCAGCGGTCGCCTTGCAGGATTACAACCATCGATTTGTAGAGTTGGTTGCCCGAACACTGCATCGAGCTCGGGAGGATCAGCAATTGGCAAACATGCCTGATTATGTGGATCCAGAGCAGTACGAGCGAGGCCCTAGTATGGCACGAGGTGGTGTGCCCAATGAGGTGGTGGTGCCCGACGAGGCGGGGGTGCTAGACGACATGGCGGTGGGTGGAGAGGAGGTGTTACCCAGCAAGGGGGCGTTGAGGCCCCTGCTGATTATGCTGCTGCCAATATGTCGGGTGGCCTGTATGAGACGGACATGCCATCGTACAGCCTTGGGATGGATCTCACTCCAGGGACTTCGCAGGTGACCCCGTCAGGTCAATTATTGATCACAGGCACAGACCTTTCTAGAGTGGATTGGGAAACACACTTTCCAGGCCCGCCTACTGTTGCTGAGGATAGGCCGACACGAGATTTACATAGTGGGCACCGGCTGAGTTATGGTTCGTCATCACAGGTGCATGTATGGTTTTCATAGTATTGAATTAGAATTTGTTTTTATTTTCATAAATTTATTAATTTCCTTTTTAAGGCTGAACGCGAAGTTGACATTGCTGCGACAGATACTTATATTCAGGAGCCCGACGAGATAGTGGTACGACAATTTAAATTGTTGTGACTTATTTTATACTTTGATATACTCAGCTTTTTATTCTTATGTAGGTTTCTACTGGACTAACGGCCCCTCCTACTGATCCTGTCAATATCACAGATGATCATGCAGGGGCGCATCCGGCTATAAGGAGGCGACTTGATGATGACGATCCCGATAGCGTACCCAGGCGGGATGCGATGCGCCTTAGGCCAACGGCTGCATTGAAGCACACTGGATGTGGGACACATTGAATTTGATGTAAATAATATTTTTGTATATACATTAACAACAAATTTTATATAGTATGTTGCTTACTTTTTTATTTCTCCGTTAATTAGCTAGTTTCGTACTACAACACAAACACAAGTCACAAAAACTTAAATTTCATTACAATGAATACAAACACAAACATAACAACTTATAACTAATAAAAATAGCTACTTTAATACTACAACACGAACACAAACATAGCAACTTATAACTAATAAAAATACATGACACAGAAAAAATAAAGATAAAGTGATACAATAAACACATACATTTAGTCCCTACCGCCCATTATTCTTTGCTCCAACCACTTAAATTGTTCTTCCAGTTTATTTTTTTTTCTTCTATCTCTTTAAGTTTCACTTTCAACTCCACAACCTCTTTTTTAATTTTTTTTTTCACGTTCCCACTGTTTTAAACACAAATCATTAAGATCGTTCAACAACCCTTTGTAGTACTTTTGATGATATGGTTCATCAATCCATACCTCAAAATCGCAAACAGGTTCGCCGGGAACCTTATAAAACTTGTTCATACATTCCCAGAAGCGGCGTCCAGCTTCACCGTTACCCCAACAACTTTGCATCTGGCATTTTTTTTCGCACTTGCACCTTGGTACATAAAGAGGTTGAGACATTTTTGTGCTAAAAAAACATGCTTTTTTTTGAAAGATTTGGTATTAGTTAGTAGTTGAGCGCAGAAAATATGTAGAATGAGCTCGTCATTTATAGGCAAGACAACACACATAACGTAGTATTTAAGCGTGCTATATATACACATAACGTACTCTTTGACCACACTATATACACACATAACGTAATATTTGACCACGCTATGCGTTGCGTGTTAAAGGTTCCGACAAGTGCGAAATAGCTTTATGTCAGTTGGGCAGCTTTTTCAGTTTGACAAGATAACACACATAATGTACTATTTGACCACACTATATATAAACATAATGTAATATTTGACCATGCTATGCTTTGTGTGTTAAAGGTTCCGACGGGTACGAAATAACTTTATGTCAGTTGGGCAGCCTTTTCAGTTCGACAAGACAACACACATAAATAAATTAATCAGATTTATGAAATTTCAATGTTGTTTCTAGTTCTTCTGAATATATAATTTTTTTAATTATCATTAAAAAATTGAAATGGAAAAATTCAACTCATAATTAACAAATATAATTTTATTTTATAAATCTTGCAACATAAATATAGCAACTTAACATAATTAAAATTAATTAAAACAAAATAAAAATATACGACACAGGAAATATAAAGATAAAGTAACACACTAAACAAATACATGTCAACGTTTAGTCCTTGTCGCCCATTATTCTCTGCTCCAACCACTTAAATTGTTATTCCAGCTTATTTTTTTCTTCTTCTACTTCTTTAAGTTTTGCTTTCAACTTCACAACCTCTTTTTTATGTTTTTCTTCACGTTCCCACTATTGTGAACACACATTATGAAGATGCTGCAACAATTCTTTGTAGTATTCCTGATGACAGGGTTCATCAAGCCGTCCCAAAAATCGCAAGTAGGTTCGTCGGGAACCTTATAAAACTTGTTCATACAGTGCCAGTAGCGGCGTCCAGCTTCACCATTATTCCAACATCTTTGGTTTATGCATTTTTTTCCACACTCGCACCTTGGTACATAAAGAGGTTGAGTCATTTGTTCGTTAAAAAAAAACTCTTTTCTTGAAAGATTTGCTATTAGTTATTGTTGAGCGAAGAAAATATGTAGAATTAGCTCGTTATTTATAGGCAAGAGAACACATATAACGTACTCTTTGACCATAATATATACACACATAACATAATATTTGACCACGCTATGTGTTGCGTGTTAAAGGTTCCGACAGGTATGAAACAACTTTATGTCAGTTGGGTAGCTTTTTCAGTTCGACAAGACAACACACATAACGTACTCTTTGACCTCGCTATATACACACATAACGTAATATTTGACCACGCTATCTCTTTGCGTGTTAAAGGTTCCAACGGGTATGAAATAACTTTATGTCAGTTGGGGAGCCTTTTCAGTTCGACAAGACAACACACATAACGTATTCTTTGACCACGCTATATACACATAACATAATATTTGCCCATGCTATGCTTTGCGTGTTAAAGGTTCCGACGGGTATGAAACAACTTTATGTCAGTTGGACAAGACAACACTTATATATTAAAAAATAAAATAACTAAAATTAAATTAATTAGCCTTATGATATTTCAATGTTGTTTCCAGTTCTTCCGAATATATAATTTTTTAAAATATCATTAAAAAAATTAAAATGGAAAAGTTCAACTCATAATTAACAAACATAATTTTATTTTATAAAACTTGCAACATAAACATAGCAACGTCCTATTACAACATAAACTCAGTGATAGTCAGGCATAATAGAAGAAGGACCACCAAGAGTTTGAGTACTATTGCCACCCAAACTAGCCGAGGGACATTTTCGACGGTCGTGTCCTGTTTGCGAGCATATACCACATCTGCGCGCATATACCACATCTGCGCGCATATACTACATCTGCGCGCATAAATGGTATCACTAACATCCATTTGGTTCCATATACGCGCTCTCTTTTTCACCTGTATTGGGTGCAAATATGACTTATTACACACCATTTTAAATAATTCAGGCGGCCAATAATGCTCAGCACCCACTGGCTGCAACTGCCTACTATATGTGTTTAGGTACTTCGAAATACTATATTGTTGATCAACATAGTTGGTTGCACCTAAACCAACTTATTGAAAGCACTAGATGGCATGTGAGCAAGGCATGTGGTAGATGGACCATTTTCCACAAGAGCATAACCTTATAGATTCATTTATAGTATGTACATTATTATCCGGATTTTGATTGATAGCGGTGCGAACTTCATAAACATTTCTTTCATAATCATACTGCAAAAATAAATGCCAATGTGCTCGCCGTCTGTATTTCTCAAATCTCTTTATCGGCATTGGCATGAATTCAACACCCCTTTCCATAAATGACGTTGCAGCTGAAGACCTTTCAACAAACCTCTCCGCCATCTGCTTGAATGACATCCGCACCATGGCTGTGACAGGCAATCCTCTTGCCGACTTCAATAACCCGTTGAAAGACTCTGACACATTTGTAGTCAGAGTTCCCTATTGTCTGCCACCATCCACATGCAAATTCTACTATTCAGGGTCATAATGCATTAACCAACGATAGGCTGCCTCGTCTTCTTGTCTGATATATTCCATGTGCCTCTGGAATTTATGTTGTTGGTGGTCCGTTGCTGCCATCCACGTCAAATCATAAAGATCCTTGTTGGGATATGCCTTCTGGAAATTGGATTTAAGGTGCCTAACACAGTAACGATGGTAGGCATAAGGTTCTTGCCATGCAGGCAAGTTCTCCACAGAACTTAAGATACCACCGTGCCGATAAGATATTAGACAGATACCGAAACAATGTTTGACAACATGTTCTTTTAAGTGGTTCAAAAACAGAGTCCACGTCTCTTGACTTTCATTGGTACAAATAGCAAAATCTAGAGGAAATATCTGTCCATTAGTATCTACTGCCACGACTATCAACAACTTGATATCATACTTTCCATATACATGAGTGCCGTCTATGGATATTACGGGCCGACCGTGCGAAAAACCATCAATTTCTGGTTTAAACGCCCAGAACACGTAATTGAATATATATTCTAGTTTACCCTGACTCCGCTCAAGCCTCCATTCAACAAGCGTCCCGGGGTTAAATTGCTGCAGTGCAGCCATGTACCTAGGCAGATCTGCAAATGACTTATCCCAGTTACCATAGACTATTTTAAACGCTCATTTGCGCCTGAGATATGACTTTCTTTTAGTAATGGTGTATGGCTATGTTCCTGGTGGACTGCTGTAATGCACTTTTTAATTTTATACCTGTTGGCACAAGTAAAGGTTAGTTTTGAAGATTGACAAAGGAACTCAGGATGAACCAGGTCCATTCCTCAGGTGCACAAAAATGGGCAGATTCGAGCATGTGGGTTGCACGTGAAGGAGATAAGCTTAACTTGGTGTATTTAATATCTTCTGATCATAATTGATAAGGAGAAGGAGTCCTTAATCAAAGAGAACACTATTCAAGATAGGAAAGGAGTTAGAAGTTGAAATCAACTAGAACTCTTCCACCAAGGAAGAGTTGCATCAAAACTCTAGTTATTTCTTCATCTACTAACTCTATAAATTGCAGGATGTTCTCACATTAAAGTGTTGCACAAAAACGCAGAAGTTAAACGTGAATTGAGAGCAAAATAGCAAGGATTTTTGCAAGCAGTTTGTGTGTGATTCAAGTATGCAAACCTGAAGCTACAAGAACCAGATTGAAGAACCAGCTCCATAAAGAGTTTTATGTCTCTTTCTTTACTTCTAATTCAATTGTAGTAGGTGTTTTCATATTGTACCTTTCATCTTTATCTAGAAGAAACTGTAATAGGTATTTTGAGTATTCAAGTTAGAGTTAACTTGAAGTTGTCGCAACAGTTAGAGGCTGGTTGCTACAATGGGATTAGAGGTAATCCTTAGGTTTACAAAGAGTTTTGTAAATGCTGTTTGGCTCAGTGATTTAGTGAAGTGTTGGGAAAAATCCTACTGAGTAATAGGTCATGGTTTTTCATCTTTCGAGCCAGGTGTGTTCCACGTAAAATTCTGTGTGTTGTTTATTTTATGTACTTTTAATACCGCAAACAGTAGTAGAAAATACACCTAGAAGAACCAGGTTCTTCTAGAGCAAAAATTGGGTACCACACAAATCCCCCCCCCACCCTCTATCACACCTCCTTTTTATACTACACCCCCGGAAAGGTATAATAAAGGGAGTCTTTTTCAATTAAAGGACAATCGAAACGGAATTTATTATTAGAAGATTCAGAGTCGCCACTTGGGAGATTTATGTTGTCCCAAGTCACCAGTTTAAAAATCCCGAATCGAGGAAAAGAATGACTCTGTTTAACAGTCCGCGAACCAAAAATCCGAGTAAGAAATTTTGTTAACCCGAGAGAAGGTGTTAGGCATTCCCGGGTTCCGTGGTTCTTGCACGGTCGCTCAACTGTCATATTCGGCTTAATTATCTGATTTTAGTACGTTTTGGACCTATGTGCAGATTTTAACTTTTTAACCCTTTTATTCAATTTTTAAAGAATATTGAACGTCGTTTAAAATGTGTATTTGGATCGCGTCACATGAAATGCACCCGCAATCTAAAACACATTTTATTCAACGTTGTAGGATTTGGATTTGGGTCACTTGAAATGCACAACCAAGTTTAAGAAGGTAAAATTATTAAATAACGCGCCTAAATCAAGTAACGCGTTGTTAACTTTGCGGGAGGCCATGGAAGTTCGCTAAATGGCACGTCCCAAGTTCTAAGAATTTTAAAGAAATAATTAAAGAGGGATACACAATTTGTGAATTTTGTTTGGCGCGGCGCACCTCAATTTATTTTAAAAGGACGTCCTAAAGACGAATTATTATTATCTATTAAGGTTCATTTCAATTCTAAAATGGGCCTAACACAGGAAAGAGCCAATTATTTTTAAGTAAAGGGCTAGGCCTAATGCCAATACACCGATAGCCAAGTAGAAAAGAGAGCATTTAGAGAAAATTGTAGGCTTGGGCTTACAAGATCAAGCCCAGACTCGAACAAAGACTACTTCAATTATTGACGAAGTCCTTAATTCGAATCTGCTGCTTAGCTTAGAAGGCCCATACCTATATCTTAATTTCCAAAACCATTAATTAAAAAGAAATATTAGTCTAGGATATTGAAGCTTTTGGCTTAAATTAGGCCCAGTGTTAGATGAGGAGAGAATGGTGAAGACCTGGACCAGGAAAGGTACTTCAAGCCTCAACTGCAAAGGCTATTGAATTTGGGCCCAAGGTTCGGCCCAATTTCAGCTTCTCGATGGGCTTGATTGAAGGACTCAACATTAAGTCCTTAAAATTGACTAACAATGAGGCTCAACAAAAGAAGAAAAAGAAAATCTTGTATTGAATCCTGTTACATAACCAGTCATATAACGAACACCCAAACTAATTTTAAAGCCAATACTATTGTTAATTAAACATAGACTTCAGGCTAGATTCAAATGACTAATTCCAAGGATACCACATATATACATACGTGAATCATACCATGATTTTGAGAGAGTAAAGCAATTAAAGGTTTCCTTCCTAAGAGCCATATAATATATGATTTTGGGAAATTATTTTTGTGCCTATCAAGAGGTAGTCTTAACTACACTTAACAGACAGAATTCTAATACAGCACCAATAGCACTTTCCTAACTAAAACATAAACCAAATTAGAAGCACCAACTAATTGCAACTTAAATCAAATAAATTTCAAGGTATCTCATCCTAAAATTAGACTAAAACAATGTTGTTTGCTATTGTTACACTTGAACAGATTCTGGATTATATAACAAAGACACCTGACACCCAAACATGAATATAGATAAATAGAGTCCATTGTTTATCCAAATACCACATCCAATTATTTTACACATCCACATTCAAAAAGTAAGACTCTAACTAATATCCACTACTTGAAATCCTATTATAGAGCACAAAACAGCGACAAGAGAAAGAGAATTCAGCCTCAATAACATCATCACTTAATGAAACTTCCACTCTTACATGATCAAAAATCAAACCCCAATCATGGGCGAAGGAAATACCTGGAAAAATGAAACAACAGAAGAGGTGAGGAACCAGCAAAGTAAGAAAACAACATTAAACCCAGCAGCAACACAACTCAACCAACTTAAATATCAAAACGAAAAGGAGGCAAACATATCTGAACCAGGACCAAAGCAAACTAGTTTTGGAAAAAATGAAACCCAAATCAGTATACCAAGGCTGATTTCAACCGAATGCAAGCCCAACACCTTTGAATCAGACCTTAGAGCTAATATTTAATCCATTTTTTAAACCTTAAATGAACAAGAATTGCTTCAGATGTAAAGAAACTTTGAGAATCCAAGCAAAGGGGCAATGGAACAGTACTTTTTAGAGGTTTTTGCCGCATGGAGTATTTTAGTATATTTTTCAGTGCTTAGCCCTCTTCTTTCATCCCTAAGTAACAATGCCTTTATAGGCAAGTTACTAGGGCAACTTCAGACCTTGAGTTTTACCCTTTAGTCCTTTTTAGTTTTTGTTTTTAGGTAAGCAACCCTTCATTTTATGACTTATTGCTCAAGCTAGACCTACAATTTACTATCAGACCCCCTCCTAGAAGCTTCTAAGGCTGTTATCAAAAAATATCTCCTGAGTGTATTGTCCAGTTTACCCCTCAAAACCCCTGTTATTACTTTAGTAACCCAAGTATTGGGTCAAGTTGACCCAACTCGAATTGGTATCGGGTATGCAACCCAAACTGGACTTCCTCTTGGGCTTTCAATTTTCACAAATCAATTAGGGACAAAAGGGACTCCTAATTTGAGATCTGGCCCACAATTCCACAAAAGACAAAAGAAATGGAACCTTTAAAATGCAATCAAAGCAAAATAAAATGGGTGAACTAACTATCCTATACAGTAAGAACTCACCTAAGTTGAGGATCAATTATACTAGCAAGGTGATTAAACAAATGATAAAACGAGGAATAGTAATTATGCTATTAACACCAAGAGATTAACAAACAATACAAGATTAAGGGACGAACTAAAAAAAAACAAAGGATTAGGTGTTTCACAAAGAAGAAGAAAAATAAGAAAAGGAAAGCAAGACAGATGATAGAACACACCCCGAAGTTGGACGGTCTAAACAAATTTCAAACAGAATGAAAAAAAGGGACGGAGGAGTATAATAGAACAGTGGAAGAAGGGAGAACACTATAGAGGAGGAAAGACTTACTAGATCAGAGCTTGAAACCTATCGGAGACCAAACTTTGCCCCCTTACGCATAAATGACCCTTCCTTTACTTGGCCTTCACTCGAAACTGGTTAAATCATGCATGCGAACCAAGAGGAAGCTTGACTGAATGGACCTCAAAGGGAAAAAGATGAGAAGGATTTCAATGCTACCTTTAATCAGTGATTAGGAGAGAACGAGCAATTTGGGAAAGGAGACAAGGGTGGATTTGGAATGGAGGTGTAACACTGGTTATGTGGTCAAGTTTTGAGATTGTTTGAAGGTGGCGCCGTCGTACACGATGGAGGCGGCTGCTAGGGTTTGAATTATTCGAGCAATTTGGGTAGGGTTTGAGGGAAACGGGGCTCGGATTAGGGAAGAGGAGGGAGAGGTGCTCAAGTGGTGTCAATTTGGGAGGATTTGGACAATCGGCGTCCGGCGGAGGTGATTTTCGGCCGGTGGTTTGCAGTGGTAGGCGGCGGAGCCGGTGAAGGAAATTAAGGCGGCTAGGGTTTGGGTTTCTGAAGGGAGCGTGTTATGAGAGATGAGAGATGGGGTAGGAGGGCTTTCAGACATATATATATTATGAAACTCCTCAGTTCCGGACCATTGGATTAGGCGAGATCAACAGCCCAGATCTGCCGACCCTAAAACGACGTCGTTTGGCTATAAAGAAGAAATAGACCGGGTATTGGGTGCTTTTGGGCTTGGACTATGGGTTTGGTAAGGGTATTCCGACTGGGCTGGCCTAAAATTGGGTCTTTTTATTAAGACTCTTAATTCTTTTAGTTTTCTTTTTTTTTTTCTCTTTTTTTTTTCATTTTTTTAGATTTTTGTTAAGTACAAAATTAAAAATAAAAAGACCCGATTTAATTCCAAAACTAAACTAATTAATTTTCAAAAATTAACTAACTCCTAATTTAAAAGAAAACTAAGACAAAATTTGAAAGTTAGAAGGTGAAATGCAAAAAGAGCTATTTTTGGTATTTTCTTTCATTAATTAAATAATTATCCTAAAAAGTAGAAAATTAGGTCCTAAATACAAATGCACTATTTTTGTATTTTTTATGAATTATATCATTTAAACCTGCACACAAAAATACAAACAAACACAAAAATATCACAAAATCCCACAAAATTGCAAATACTGAAAAAGTTATTTTATTTTGAATTGTATGGGAGTAATTCATATAGGGCAAAAATCACGTGCTCAAAGTTGCCCCTCTTCGCTCGGAAACACGAAGAGTTTTCGTGCAAAGATAAGTGAGCGGATACGAGCGATTTTTGCCCATTTGAATACTCCGTGTGAAGCATTTTTGAAAAATTTGACCGCGCCCTGCTTTCGAGGTTGCCTACATATCCTTGGCTAAAAAGGAATAAGGTCAGTGTAGTTCGGGAAGTTTTGGAAGCTGGGACTACCAGGAGCTGTGATTTTACTGCTGTTGCTGCTGCTACTGCTTGCTGACCTCCTTATTAGACCATGTCAAAAATAAAAGAAGCTAGACTACTCTACGGTCTATGCATTACAAAAATCCTATCTATGTCTTCAAACTTGCTCTCGTGGTTCTTGTTGCCTTGTTGACTTGTATTCTCCCGGTGACATCCTTTTGTTGCTGTCTTGAATTGTGATCTATGATGTTTTGCCCCTTTATCCAGGTGGCTGCCTGACTACTGACTATACTTTGAGATGTTTTCCTTTCTCCGGGTGATTCTTGACCGCTGAACTTGAATGCATTCCCTGCTATCCAGGCGGGCTCCTGATTGCTGTATTGAAAGGTATTCCTCTGTTCTTCAGGCGGGCTTCTGACTTCAACAAAATAGACAAAACAAAAACATTTTTTGCCCCAGTTTGGTGTCTGGGTGCGCATGTGGTTGTAAACTAAATCATGTTGCCAAATATCAGTAAAAACTTGAAAGATAAAATTTGAATTGTACTCCCTTGTTCTCCAGGCGGGCTCATGACTTCTGAAACTTAAAATGTATTCCTCTATTCTCCAGGCGGGCTCCTGACTGCTAAAACTTGAGATGTATTCCTCTGTTCTTCAGGAGGGCTCCTGATTGCTAACACTTGAAATGTATTCCTCAGTTCTCCAGGCTGGCTCCTGATTGCTAGAACTTGAATGTATTCCTCTGTTCTCCAAGCGGGCTCCTGATTACTAAAACTTGAATGTATTCCTCTATTCTCCAGGCGGGCTCCTGATTGCTAAAACTTGAACGTATTCCTCTGTTCTCTAGGGGGGCTCCTGATTGCCAATATTCGAACTGTCTTTCTTTGAACCTTGATGCTTTCCCTTGAAATTTGTGCTATCTTCTTTTGAAACTTGAATTGATTTCCCTTTGTTCTCCAGGTGGGCGCCTGATTGCTGAACTTGAACCTTCTTCCTTTGAACATTGCTGCTTTACCTTGAAACTTGAACCGTCTTCCCTTGTTCTCTAGGTGGGCGCCTGATTGCTGAAACTTTTTGTGTTCCCTTGCTTTCCATGTAGGTACCTACAATCAAAACAAACAAAATTTTCTGCCCCAGTTTGCACTAGGAAGATTTGTGAGTTGTTAGCAAAATTGCAAACCACTTATACTACTGATGCGATGATGAGAGTAAACTAAAGACTCGACTAGGATGTGCATCTCCTACGAGTAAAACCAAAAACTTTGACTAGCAAATGCGTCTACAAAAATAAAACCTGAACGAACCAAACTAGAAAGTGCATCTCCTAGGGGTGAATTTAAATGACCAAGACTAGGAAGTGCGTCTCCTAAGGGTAAAAACTTCAGTGACTAAAACTAGGAAGTACGTCTCCTACGAATGAACTCTCAATTTAGGAAATGTGTCTCCTATGGGTAAAACTTCAATGAGCCAAACTAGGAAGTGCGTCTCCTATGGGTAAAATCTCAATGACTCAAACTAGGAAGTGCATCTCCTATGAATGAACTATTAATTTAGGAAGTGCGTCTCCTATGGGTGAAACTTCAATGAACCAGACTAGGAAGTGCGCCTCCTATGGTTGAACTTAAATGACCTAAACTAGGAAGTGCGTCTCCTAGGGGTAAAATCACAATTTAGGAAGTGCGTCTCCTGAAATAAAATATAACTAGAAAGGCTCATACTAGGAAGTGCGTCTCCTAGGGGTGAAACATCACTTACTCAAACTAGGAAGTGCGTCTCCTAGATGAAACTTAAATGACACAAACTAGGAAGTGCATCTCCTAGGGATAAACTCTTAATTTAGGAAGTGCGTCTCCTGAAGGTAAAATCTCAATTTAGGAAGTGTGTCTCCTACAATAAGATATAACTTGAAAACCCAGACTAGGCAATGTTTCTCCTAGGGGTGATGTGTGATCCTCTCAATAGCCTTTGCGTAGGCAGAATTGGAGCATTATAACTGAAAAATTCAAGCTTCCGAGCTTTGATATGAACGCGGCCTTCATCCCTGTTTCAGACAAAGAAAATTTGTAAGTTTAAACATGGTGGTTGGTTTGTGGCCTTGACTTTGAGGGTGATTTATCCTTCACTTCCCATGATAACTTTGATTTCAACTCGAAAGACCTTGTTTGTTTATTGACTAACCGTTTTCTCTGTCACCCTTATGACGAAAAATACCTCTGATCCGTTCAAACCCAATACCTTTCATCTGTTGCATTATGCTCTTGCATTGACATGTACTGAACCTTTGTGTTTCACATGAATCCCAAAGGGCGTCAATTGCCACCCACTCAGAGTGCATGTTGTTCTTTCCTGACTTAAAACATCGGCCTTGGCCTTGAGGTCTATTGCTCCTTCACTTGCCATGATAACTTTGATTTCCGCTTGGAAAACCTTGCTTGTCACTGGTTAACCACTTTATCTGTCGATATTATCAAATAAAATACTTTTGATCCGTTCCAACCCAACACCCTCTATCTGTTGCATTGTTCATGAATTGACATATACCGATCCTTTGTATTTCACATGAATCTAAAAGCACGTTGATTGCTACCGACTCAGTTCTCTTACTGTTCTTTCCTGACTCATGACACTTGATGTGCTATCCAGATCCCGTTTTGTTCAATTAGAAATCTGGTGGCAAATTTTGAAGTCATTTCTCACTTGTTTTGACCAAACAGACTCAGGAAGAGAAAGTAAGACAAAAGGATTAGAGTAAAGGACAATGGAAAGGGATGATTCCTAACAAGAAACTACAAAGAAAAACCTATCAGATGTGGATAACAACTCTAATGACCATGACATGCACCTGTGGCCTATTCTGTCACGCAGGTGTGATGTTCAGTTCTTGTTGTACTTCTCCGCCATGAAACTGGGCTTCAATGCTCCGATTATCTTATCTGATTCACGATCCTTATTCGACTTGTAGTGCCCGAAGGGTTTTCGCCATCAAGCCTCTCTCATTTTGTTCTTTCTCTGAACTTACCGTTGCCTCATGGTGCCTGTGAAGGTTTTCACCAATAAGACTCTCTCATTTTTATTTTTCTCAACTTCCATCGCCTTACGGTGCCCCCGAGGGTTTTCACCAATAAAACTCTCTCATTTTTCATTTTCCTCGTTTGGATTGGAATGTTGCCCCTGATATGATTCACCTCTACTTGGTCGCCTTGGAATCTCTCGAAGACTGATCGAAAGGTCTTTCTATGAACTGTAATGTGGGATTTTAGATAGGGTTAGAAAGAAAGGGTATCAAAAAGGCTCAAAACAACTCAAGTGGGTTCAAAATTACAACTTTCATAATCAGATTTCCTACAACAACCACAAACTTCTGCCCCAGTTTCTTTGCTTGGGGACTTTTGAATTTTATTTTGATGGGATCAAACCGTGAGGCTGCCTACGTATCCTTAAAAGGAATCAGGTCGAACATAGTTCATGTCATAGAAATTACTTTGTTGTTGTGATTTTTCCTTTCTTTTTCTTCCATTTTCTCTTCTTTTCTTTTCTTTCTTCCTTTTCTCTTTTTGTTGTTTTTCTTTTTCTTCTCTTTTTCTCTTCTTTTCTTCTTCCTTTTTTTTCTTCTCTCTCTTTTCATTCTTTTCTTTTCTCTTTTTCCTTTACTTATCTTTTACGCTTGTGTTTCTGACTTTTCCTACTGATTCCAAAATAGGGGTATGAAAGATAATAAATAAGGCTCAAAGGGGTAACGAAGGATAATGTGTTTAGATAGCAGAACAAAATGCATTCGTCATTCTAATCTTCAAAACATGCCAAATACCGACAACACGATTAAACAAACCAAGAAAAACATTTGTAACATCTTTTGATTGTGCCAGACTTGATAACCATATCCACACATTTGCCTTCTATATCTGTTAAATACAAAGCATCATTGGACAACACTCTCACTCTCATTACCACGAACGACCCCTGCCAATTTAGGGCAAACTTGCTGTTAGCTTCAACCTGATGCAGCATGATGCATTTCAATAATATTTCTTTATGTTCTATCTTCCCCAGTTTCACACAATTCGGGCTTGAAGTGATCTCAAAATGCCTTCACTTATTTCCCTCAAATGTCCCTACATCTTCAAAATTGTTTCATTTCTTTATGATTAAACTGACTTTTAAGGCCAGACTGAGAATTACGCGTGCATGTCATGTCACTATGGTCGATAGGAAAAGGACTATAAAAGGAAAAGAAAACTAACGAAAATGACTAGAAATAACAGAAAACAGAAAATTGCATTAATAGATGGTGAAAGGGTTTAAACAACGAACAAGCAAACTAAACTAAGGTTACAACCCTGGAACAACCCTAGACAACACTAAACGAGTTACTACGAAAAAAGCAAACTAGGCAAAGTAAAAGGATAGAAGGGTTTGAATCACAAGACAATATCCGGATTACAATCCTGAAAATAACCCGGACAACAGAAATGGCACCAAAATAAACCACCAAGACTCCTCTCTAGCTAGCCAAGAGATGGAGCGTCTTTCCAATTACCAAGTGCGACATCTTAGCCACTGAATTTAATATTAACATTGCTGGAACCTTCACAAGTCTTCATCTCATTGTCCTTAGCAAATTGATTTTGGGTCCCTTTAGTCGGCTCGTTCTTATGATCAACTTCCGGAACCAAGAGTGACAAGGCTGAAAGCTTTGCGACAGGTGGCCCTCTAAGGATTTCAGAATAGTTCTTATATTCCTTTTCCACACAAATCATGTCCTCCATATGCATCTAATTGTGAACATGCAATGGACTTTGGCTAGTATCTGCTGCATTTGGATTTTGCACGGTAATGTCACCTGCATCAATAAGCTTCTGGACTGCTCCTTTCAGATGACAACACTTCTGTATGTCATGCCCCGGGGCATCTGAGCAATATGCGCACCTTTGAGAAAAATCAAACTTCTTTGGAAGAGGGTTTGGCATTTTTATTTGAATCGGCTTCAACATGTCCAATTTCCTTAGCCTCTGGAACATACTGGCATATGACTCTTCTAATGGAGTGAATGTTTTCTTTCTCTGCAACCTCTCATTCTTAAATGTTTGATTGGGTCGAAAACTTGATCCAGGACGGTTTCGATAGGCTTGTGGGGGTAGGTAAGACATTTGTGGATGTGGTGCGGGCCATTACGGGCCTCATGGATGTGGAGCATATGGTGGTGCATTGTGGATGGGGTATCGGGAAAGTGATGTACGATTTTGGGGGTTATGTGGAGAGAAGTAGCAGTGAGAAGGATGACAAGGATATCCGTGGGGTCGATATTGAGGCTGAAAGCGTTTAGCAAGAATATCCACTGGATCCTGTCATTGGCGGGGCTCGGAAACATCTTTTCTATTAATGGGAGGACTGTCCTGAGCAACTTGTTCGTTCCATCTGAGCCAAAAGTCCCTAAAATTTTCCTTGGGTTTCTTTTTCATCTGAGATAGAGAGGAACGATTTAGGACAATGTCTTTATTGTACTGAAAATATCGCACAAAATCTTGAGCCATGTCACCAATGTAGGCCACTTACCGACATCTTGACGATTATGCCATTCCAAAGCTGCCCCAGTCAAGCTCTTACTGAAATATGCCATCAACAAGTCATCTTTCTCTCCAACGCTTCTCATTTCACTGCAATAGACCCTTAGGTGAGCTATCGGATCTCCACACCCATCATACAAGTTAAATTTTGGCACTTTGAACCCTACGGGCAGGCGAACGTCAGTGGACACATACAGTTCTTTGCAAGCCATGCAACCCTGGTCTCCCATCTCTTGCATGATCTTTAAGGATTGTTCTACGCATTTCAACTTCATGGATATCTCATATTGCCCTGCTTTTCCTGTAACCTTTTTATTTTTAGCATGAAGCTCATCTTGAGGGCTCTGCTTGTATGAGTCAGGAACCTTGTGGGCAACCTTTGAGGGGTAAAATTGGGCATCATGAGCTTTGAGTGGGTATTCATTGTTGGAGATAATGGACATGACAGGAGGACAATTTTAGGGAGAGGTAATTGGAGGGTGAGTGATGGAGCTACTAGGACGGTTGGGAAAGCAATGATAAGCAGGTGGATCTGGAGAGTATGGGAAATCATCCGACACTATGACCGGAGTTTGGGTAAGGGTAGCATCTAAGAAACTCGGTTGTGGCGGGGGTGGTGCCTTTCCAGCCATCCATGCCTGATACATGTCCGTATGTGTTGTCTTAACATCTGTACCTCTTCAACCAACCCATTGTCCTGTTCAACCAACTATTTTCGAGCACCGGTATCAACCAACCCAGTTCTGTTGTTGTCTGCTATTGCCTTTGACTTCGTGTTGTCGAGAATAATTACCATTTAGAAAACCACAAACCAACCAACCTTCTGCTATGCATATAACAAAATGAAGCCATCACATTAGCGTTAGGGCATTTAACATAAGATAATCCCACTTTATGTGCAACGCACCTAGACACAATTATCGGTTCTAAAATGACTTCGAGGGTACAAAGGTCAGTTGCCATCATCCCAATTTGTTCATTTCAACCTCTCTTTTCTTTTCTTTTCTCACACTTCTTAGCTCGCTCATTTTCCTTCCCCCTTTTTCTTTTAATCATCACTCTTTTTTTCTCTGATATCTCACATTCCATAATTTCACCTCTTTTTTGTTTCCTTCTTCTTTCCCTTTTTTCTTTTTTTCTTTTCCTTTTTCTTTTATAAATAAAAAAATGATTCGATCGAACCCTATGGAGGTTGCCTACGTATCATGACCCGTATGAATCAGATCTTTGCGTAGTTCTGAAAAACCGGATCTAACGTTCTCTTTTCTTTTTTCCTTTTTACCTTAATGACTACTCTGATGAGAAAAAAGAAATGAAGGAAGCAAATCCTTTTTTATTTGAATTTTCTAGACTTAATGTTCTATGACCTATTCTAAACTCAAGCTTAACGGACATTTTTTTTCTTCCTTTGAAACAAATTCTCTGTTAAGGAAAAATCCTTGAAGAGAAAAATATTTTTTGATTCTTTTTTCTTTTTGTTTTTTTTAAAGAAAGAAATCTAAAGAATAAACCATAGAAAAAAATTTTGGATTTTCACTTAATATCATGATGCAAGATTTCGAAACAAGCTATGAAACAAAATATTTTTGGATTTTAATTTATTTGCCTAAAGAAGAAATTCTAATGATAAACAAAGATAAAGTATATTTTTTATTACGTACAATATCCTAAAGTTTTAATGAAAATAAAAGAATTTTTTTTATTTTTTCACTAATTTCCCAAAGAAACACCTCAAAAGAAAATCTTTTTGGATTTTGTAATTAACACCTTAAAGAAAGCTTTTAAAGAAGTACTAAAAGAAAATTCTCTTTTTTTTTTTGAATTTTGGTCCTAATATACTAAAGGAAACATAAAAATAATTTATTTTAAGTCCTAGATATTAATTGCCTAAAGGAAAAACAACCTCAATTTGTTTTTCTAGAATTAGTATGCTAAAGAAAACTTATAACGGAAATATAAAATGCCACATCTCTTCTTTTTTTTTTGGATTTTTGAGTTACAACATATTTTTTTCAAGTATAAACCAGAAAATACAATAACAAAGACTTGACACTACTGTACAAAACTAGAATGTAAAAGACGACATAAATGAAGAACATACTCAAAACATAAAAATAAAACAAATCTCCTTAAGCAACTCCTGAATGGTCATGATCGGATGGTCTCGTGGTGTCTGCCATGCTCACACTCCGGTAAGTAAATCTGCACTTGTATGAAAAAACTTAACCAACACTACGTGAGATAATAACACTCCCTATTAGACACATGCAAGACATGATTGAGACTATTTCTTGCAAAATGGTTTATTTGGCCAAAAGATGGCTAGAAGTGCAAAATTTGTCTAAGACTCCGCAAAGCCTAGAACCTAAGATTTACTAGGAAGATCGGCCCCTATATGGGTTGCCTACGTATCACGCCCCAAAAGACGATAATCAGGTTGCGTAGTTTGGGCAAATTGGATACGGGTGAAAATTAAAAAAAATAACGAATTTAGAGAAAACATATTTTTTTGTCTTTTCCTTAAACATGACGAAACATGCAAACTCTTTTTGGATTTTCTATTTCTCTCTTTTCTTCTTCTTTTGGAGAAAAATAAAGGGGAAAGTGCAAACTCTTTTTTTATTTTTCATTTGCATTTTTTTTGTTTTTCTTGAAAAAGTGTGAAAGAAAATTATAATTGGGACCCACTTTCTTCATTTTTATACTTTACCCTCTTTTTTCTTTTTCTTTTTTCCTTTTCATTTGTTTTTTTCTATCTGCCCTCAGCTATAGTTGGTCCGCTAAATAACCTTTTTACCCTTGAATAAATACAACATATAGCATATAGGATGCATCAAGATTGTCTGTTATTTTGGGTACACCTGTCCTAGACGAACCCAACCCCTGTGTTGAGTCCCCTAAGTCAAACGCACATGATGCAAACAAGCATTCCTACTAGGGATCCGGCATGAGGTTTTGTTATTCTAGGTTTAAAACCTGGGTTTATTGTTCTAGACCTGGCTTACCCGAGCGGACAACTCGAGCTGGGGGGGAGGGCAGCGTACCGGGAATACAGAAACTTCGCCGGCTTTGCAACTTGTCTGAACCTCGTTCTAATTTTGGGATATGACTCTAGACAAAAGAGAAGTCACACGAAGTGCACACTCCTCCATGATTTAGAAGACTCAGAGAGAAGATGGGTTTCGTAGCAGTTTATATACAGTTCACATAATATCAAAGCGGTAAAAGCTACATTTAGCACATTAGGCCCAAACATGTAATAAAATCAGATAAAGCCAACTATAACAATTCATCTAAGCTCGAATTCTTGAACCTTGTACTAGAGATTCTAGGTTCTTGTCCCCAGCAGAGTCGCTAGAGCTGTCACACCTCCTTTTTCAACTACTGTCACAACCCAAATCCACTACAGGTCGTGATGGCACCGGACATGGCTGTCAGGCCAGCCAATTAGATTACCCATACGTTTCCTCTTTTAATACTTTTGAAGATCTAAGGTTTTTCCCCTTTTTGTTTCACATAAAATACGGTCATTTCTCGAATTTAAACTTAAATAATTCCAATTAATACAAAGATTTACTGAAACCATCCCAGAAACCCAGTGTCACAAGTGCACGAGCAACTACAGATAAGGATTTAAATACAACACAACACCTGTCTGGAATACTATGGATAGAAAGGAAATACAATTACTAGGAAGGGACTTAAAAAGCTATGGGTCGCCTCGCATACTGCAACTCACCTAGTCC
>MU686146.1:5723-16652 GCA_026770625.1 Nicotiana glauca | reverse complement strand
TTAACCTTACGCGATCGCATCCCAAGTCACGCGATCGTGGAGAACAAAAATCCAGTCCCTCAATTTTACCTTACGTGATCGCAGGAATCATTATGCGATCGCAGTGGACCAAACTCCCACTCTACGCGATCGCACTACCCTTCACGCGATCACACTGAACGACCAGCCAGACCTACGCGATCACAGACAAGCCCACGTGATCGCAGAGAGGAATCGCTGCTCTGCAATTTCTGCTGCAACTTTCAACTCAAAAATCCCCGTTGGGCATCCGAAATCACCCCGAGGCCCTCGGGACCTCGACCAAAAGCACGTACATGACCTAATACCTTATTCAAACTTGCTCGAATCATAAAAATGCTATCATTAACATCAAAATCATCATTTATCAACAAATCAAAGTCTAAATTTTCTTAAAACTTCCGAATTGCACATTCGATCAAAACCCGACCAAACGACGTCCGAATGACCTGAAAGGTTGCAGACATATAAAAAATCACCTAACGAAGCTACTGCAACTCCCGGAATTCCATTCCGACTCCCGGATCAAAATCTCACCTATCAACCGGATTCCGCCAAAATTCCAGCTTCGCCAATTCAAGCCTATTTCTACACCGGACCTCCAAATTTAATTCCGATCACTCCCCTAAGTCACAAATCACCTCCCGAAGCTAACCGAACCACCAAAATTCACATCCGAGCCCTCTAACCACATAGTCAACTTCAGGTTGCTTTTTCTGAAACAAACTCTCTTCTAAGAGGCTATATGCCTTATTTTCAACCAGAATCAGTCCAAATTCACCCGATAGACTCTAATACTGATATAGAACATGAAACAACACAATAAGGGGGAAAAGGGGCGGTAAATCTCGTAACGACGGGCCGGGTCGTCACAGATCTTCATGAGATGCTTAACATGCTGATTGATTATGAGAATCAACTTGCATTTGAGAGGAAGAAAGGAACTGTCATGTTGGTTGGAAACTCTTCTAAGATGAAGGGTAAGGGTAAAATAAACCCAAAAAGAAACCTACTGCGCCAACGGGTGGTGTGACCAAACCCAAAGGCAAGATAGGCAAAACTGACCAAATTAATGCTGAATGTTTCCATTGTAAGAAGATAGGACATTGGAAGAGAAACTGTCCGGAGTATCTTGCAACTCTAAATGATAAGAAACAAGGTAAGACTCAATTGAAAATGTTTTCAAAGTTTCTTTAACTATTATTGATATTTTATTATAGGTATTAGATACTGGCAGTGGTTATAACATTTGCAATATATTGCAGGGGTTCCAACTAAGTAGAAGGTTGAAGAAAAGAGAAGTTAATCTACAAGTTGGAAATGGTGCAAAAACTGCGGCCATAGCTGTAGGGTCAATTTATTTCATAATGCCTACGGTCAAAGTACTTATGTTGGATGATTGTTATTACATTCCTAAATTTGTTTCGAACATAATTCCAGCTTCTATGTTAGATAAATGTGGTTTTCATATGAATATAGGCAATGGTATTTGCTCAATTTATTATGGTGATAATTTATATGTGAATGGCCATCTCCAACATGATGTTTATGTCTTACCTAATGTGAATGTTAATTCAATTATGCATGTTTCAAGTCTTAAGAGAAAACGAGATGATCAAGTAAATTATACATACCTTTGGCATTGTAGACTTGGTCATATTGGATAGAAAAGAATTAACAAGTTGTACAAGGAAGGATACCCTGACAAATATGATTTTGAATCATATCCAACTTGTGAATCTTGTCTCAAAGGAAAAATGACCAAATCTCCATTTACTGGAAGTGGAGAAAGAGCTTCTGAATTATTGGGACCAATTCATATAGATGTTTATGGGCCCATGAAAATTCAAGCTAGAGGTGGATATTATTACTTCATCACCTTCACTGATGATATGTCAAGATATGGATTTGTGTATCTTATGAAACACAAGTATGAATCTTTTGAAATGTTCAAAAGGTTCCGTAGTGAAGTTGAGAAGCAGACTAGTAAACGTATGAAAATACTAAGGTCTGATAGAGGTGGAGAATATCTTAGAGAAGATTTTACGAGATATCTCAAAGAGAATGTGATTCTCTCACAGTGGACACCTCCAGGAACACCACAACATAATGGTGTGTCTGAAAGGAGAAATCGAACCTTATTAGATATGGTGAGATCTATGATGGGGTTCACTGATCTTCCAATAAATTTATGGGGATATGCTTTGGAAGCAGCAACATACTTACTTAATAAAGTTCTCACTAGGTCAGTCTCTACAACATCATATGAGACATGGAAAGGATGTAAGCCCAACCTTAAACATATTAAAGTTTGGGGTTGTCCAGCTTATGTTAAGAGAATGCAGTCTGATAAACTTGACTCAAGATCTGATAAATGTAGGTTCATTGGATATCCCAAAGAAACAATGGGATATTATTTCTATCACCCTTCTGACGATAAAGTGTTTGTGGCCAGATGAGCAACTTTTTTGAAAAGAGAATTTCTTTTAGAAGAAAATTATGATAGAGAAATAGAACTTAATGAAGTTCAAGAAACTAATGAATCAACACAATATAAAGATCATGAGACCCAAGTTGAAGAACCTTTATTGGATGTTTTGAAGTTGCCATCTTCAATGGGTGAAGTTCAAGAATAGATTAATGAACCAGTTCCAAACCAAATTGAACAACAATCAAATCCAACACAAGGTGAACAGGTTGTGCAAGTACCTCTTAGCAGGTCTACACGAGAGCGTCATGTACCAACTAGATTAAATTTATTAGTACAATATGATGTATCAAATGAGGTTTATCATAATGATGATGACCCTAAGACCTATGAAGAGGCTATACAAAGTTCTGATTATGAGAAATGGAAAAAGGCCATGGAATCCGAAATGGAATCCATGAAGGAAAATAAAGTATGGACTTTAGTTGAACCTTCAAAGGATATACAACCTATAGGTTGTAAATGGATTTTTAAGAAAAAGATTGGAGCAGACGGAAAGGTGGAGACCTACAAAGCCCGTCTTGTTGCCAAGGGATATCGACAGAAAGAAGGATTCGACTATGACGAAACTTTCTCTCCCGTGGCAATGCTAAAAACAATTCGGATTTTGCTTGCTATAGCAGCATACTATGATTATGAAATATGGCAAATGGATGTGAAAACAACTTTCCTTAATGGTGAGCTAGAAGAGGATGTGTACATGGCACAACCTGAAGGTTTCACATCTTCGTCTGATCATAATAAAATTTGCAAGCTACAAAGATCCATTTATGGACTAAAGCAAGCTTTCGAAGATAGAATATTCGCTTTAACAAGACAATTGAAAAGTTCAATTTTGTTAGATGCGAAGAAGAACCTTGTGTGTACAGAAAGGTTAGTGGGAGCACAATTATATTCTTAGTATTGTATGTTGATGATATATTGCTCATAGGGAATGACATACCGGCATTGCAAAGTACCAAGATTTGGCTATCTGAACAGTTCTCCATGAAAGACTTGGGAGAAGCAGCTTATATATTAGGAATAAAGATCTATAGAGATAGATCTAGGAAGCTGCTTGGACTTTCCCAGTCTTTGTACATTGATACCATCTTAAAGAGGTATAACATGGATAATTCCAAAAGAGGCTATCTACCGATAGGCACTGGAATTACTCTCAGTAGGGAGGATTGTCCTAAAACACCTGAAGAGAGAGAACGCATGAGTAGGATCCCATACGCTAGTGCAGTGGGAGCTATCATGTATACCATGACATGTACACGTCCTGATGTGGCTTATGCACTTGGAGTGACTAGCCGATATCAGGCAAATCCTGGTGAGGAACATTGGAAGGTGGTGAAGACCATTCTTAAGTACTTAAGAAGGACTAAAGACCAATTCCTCATCTATGGAGATTCTGAGTTGAAACTTGAAGGTTATACTGATGCAAGTTTCTCTTCAGATAGAGATGATAGCAAATCTATTTCTGGTTATGTATTCACCTTAAACGGTGGTGCAGTGAGTTGGAAAAGTTCCAAACAAGCTACAGTAGCTGATTCAGTAACTGAAGCAGAATATATAGCAGCTAGTGAGGCTGCTAAGGAAGCTGTATGGATGAAAAAGGTCTTAACTGAACTTGGTGTGGTTCCTTCAATAGAAGGTGCGGTTCCACTGTTGTGTGACAATACTGGAGCCATTGCTCAAGCAAAAGAACCAAGATCATACCAAAAGTCCAAACACGTTCTGCGAAGGTATCACTTGATTAGAGAGATCATTGAACGTAGAGACGTGGAGATTCAAAAAGTTGATGGAAAGGAAAATGCAGCAGACCCATTCACTAAAGCTCTTGGTGCAAAGGAGTTTGACAAGCACAAGTGGAAATTGGGGATGAAGTACAAGAGCGATTGGCTCTAGTGCAAGTGGGAGATTGTTAGGGATATAGTATATATGCCCTAGATCCAATATCATATTTGATGATTTGAACATATTTTGTGAAGGTTATTTGATATAAAATATATATGGCATTTGATATTCTTTTATCATAGTTATTATTAATTATTTGATTAACTTGATACGGTCCTTGATTAAATTTTGAGATTTGACATTGTGATGGAGATCATGATAATGAGAGTCAAGTTTCTTATAATTTAATCTAAATTTATTCTTGATCGTAGGATTATTAATTTGAACATTGGTAATCTGGTAAGATCAATATTTATGTGATCGTCTTTATTGGATAAAGATTAGTTGATCTCATTAACTAATTCACATAAATAGATGATGCATGTAAAGATATGATCATTGAACCGACTCATTGGATAATTCCTAATGGTTAGAATTACCATAAACTGTCAATAGGATATTCTCTTGAAGAATGTGATGTAAGAATTTCCTTTGACCTGAGATCGTCATAGTAATTGACAAGTTATTTATTGTGCTTTGATACTGGACACCTATGGCCCTAGGGCGATAGTTGAAATGATATTGGGTACGGTTAAATACTTGTAGAATTAGTGATTGATCCAAGATGGAATCTGTCAACTCTTGGTAATGAGTTTAAGCTTCATGTTGTCATGAATTATAAACGACCAAACTAAGACCTTGGCCAGGCAATTGAATGAAAGAAGAAATGTGTTTCTTAGGTCATTCAATGGTCGATTATATTTGACATGAACACATAGTTGGTCGCCTATTTGGATTTGACAGTTGAACCATATCCTAGGGTAATCTAGAGTTATAAGGACAAAAGAAATTACTACATTATTCTTCTACTAGTTCTTGAGAGTAAATTATATACTTCATTCTATCCGGTCATTAAGGAGTGTTGCTAGACGTCACCCTTGATTAGTATATTGATGTGATCAATTTACTACCGGCTTAGTATTGAACCTATGGGGTCGCACACTAAAGAATATTCTGATCATTGCAAGCGGATTAATTACTTTATTATTTGATAATTAAATTAAGGAATTTAATTAGTCAAATAAATTTAGTTATTAGTCCAAATGAAATATTATTATATTCTTTGCTAGCACATATGATATAATTAATATTGTGAATAAATTGAAGTTTCTATTTGGACAAAAATATTAAAATGTATCTCTTTGTGTATATATATATATATATATATATTTGTGTATATAAGGTATATATATACACAATATTAATGAAGAACACTTGATCCAATTTTGATTGGACATGGAATTCCATGAAAGAATTCCTACGGAAGAATTCAATTCAAACTCCTCAAGATCTTAGAAGATTCATCCCATTTAGAATGAGATATATTTTTCAATGGAAAATTTTTATAAAGTTAATAAAGGAAGTTTGTCATATTCATTCCATTTAGAATGAGATATATTTTTCAATGGAAAATATTTATAAAGTTAATAATGAAAGTTTGTCATATTCATTCCATTTAGAATGAGATATATTTTTAAATAGATTCAACTTTTATATAAAAAGACTTAGTCTTGATTTAGAATTGCAAGACATTTTCCATTGTAGTAGCAAAACTCTTAATTCTTCCACAGTTTTCATCTTGCATTTTTTAAGTGAAAAATAAAAGATTTGAGAAGCCATAAAAATCAAGAGAAAAATATTCTTGACAATAATAGTTCTTGTCATGTAACATTAAGTTGAAATTTTTTTAGAAAAATTTCAGCACAATATTTTTGTTCAATTTGTTCACGGATTTTCATTGATCAAAGAGTTGATAACAAGGATCAGTCTCAGTGTGGACACGCATAGAGTCTTCGCACTATCGAAGAAAATTTTGAAACAAGACTCTCTTCACCAGGTACGTCTTTGATCCGATTTTTGACAGGTAAATAAATTTTAAACACGAAAAGTTCTGCCTAGGATTATTATTATCTTCCGCTACGTGTTACGAACACATATAAGCAATCCAACATCAACTTTGTTCAGTTATTCTTTCTTTACTCGAGCAATAGATGTCTTGAAACACTCTTGCCAGACTAACTAGAATTCATGTAATCTAACACTAATTAAAAGAAAAAGCGCTTCCTAACAGGAAATTATCAACATTTCCAAAGCTCAAACCTGAGACACTTTGGTTAAGATCAGAGGAATCCAATTCATACATGCCATGGGCGGGAGTATGATTAGGAATTAGAAGACAAATAGATCAAGACACTTGGCCGTAGGTAGGACACCATAGACCACATTAACTATGGGAATTTTTTATAACCTGGGGAAAGAAATCGATGCTAAAATATCCCCATTCATAATCTACAGCCCACTACTTTACCAAGCTCGAATTGAATTCAGATAAACAGGTCAGAGTTCTATGTTGGACAATGAACAATAGGTTTACCCTGACCATAAACATTAAGAAACCAAGCATTTGGCTGATGGTATACAATGAGAAGGTAAACAGATTTATCCCGCGATTTCAACAGACACAGACATATTCGTCTAAGCTACAAATGATCACTTCGCTGAAACTTCTATTTGCATATTTTAGCTGAAGTCAATCTCTCGCTGACAACATTCTCCTAGTCCTGCAACTGTTAGTTGCGGCTGTCAATAGACCCTGTACTTAATTGGAATTTAAAAAAAAAAAATCCTTGATACAACAACAACAATAATCCAGTGGAGTCTGGGGAATGTAGTGTGTACGCAGACCTTATCCCTACCTATGAAGGTAGAGAGGCTGTTTCCGAAAGATTCTTGGCTCAAGAACGTTAAAAAAAATGGAGCAATAGAGAAACAATAGCAACAACAATATAATAAGACAATGTAAGCAAATAATACAACAAATAATGACAAAGATACATGGATATGAAACTACAAGAATAGTGCCAATCCTACTGCTAATACTGACATACCATATAGAAACCAGGGACTAGGAATAGTTAGGTACCCGACTAGTACTACTACCGGTAAGACAAGGCAAAACTTTAGACTATCTATCAACCCACCACCCTAATTTTCGACCTCCACACCTTTCTATCGAGAGTCATGTCCTCGGTAATTTGAAGCAGAGTCATGTCCTGCCTAATCACCACATCCCAGTTCTTCTTAGGTCTCTCTCTACCCCTCCTCTTGTTGAGTTTTTGTTTAAGATGAAATAGTCTTAAAATGAGAGTGAATGGGAAATGAGATTTGGATTTGGATTTGGATTTGTTCAAATGATCGATCGATTGATTAATTTTTTGACCAAATTTATTTGTTAATAGTGAATATTAACGTAATATAATCCGTGTTTGTAACGGATATTTTCCAATCCGTGTATTGTATTGTACCAACAAGCAACAAGTTGCCTAGTGCACCTCCCACCATGGCCAAGTGCTCCTCCCACCAAGCAAGTGTTCATTCCACCATGTAAGTGCTTCCTCCATTATAGCCTAGTGCTTGTTCCACCATGGAAGGGGCGGATTTCTCTCAAGCGACTGCTATAAATAGAGCAGCAGTCGGAGAGAAAGATAGACACCGGAAAAAAATACTCTGTATACACTCGATATACACTAGGTATACACTCTATATACACTCTGTATATAGATATACACTTTGTATACACTCAATATACACTGGAAAAACGAATTGCAATCTGATATCCTCTTCAGTAAGAATTCAACATCGACTATACATTGCATTCCTTCCTCTCAGAATTTCCATTCGACTTCTGAGTTGTCCTCTTTTATTCTGCATTATTTTTAACTACAAACAAAGCATCCGTAAGTATGATTTACCGAACTTTGTGTTCGTTGAAATACTGGGGTTTGAAGTACCGCTACACCAGTGTATAATTCGTTCTATCCTGGGAGGAAATAATCCATAACCTTGGGTACTAGGAGGGGATTAAATTCTTTAAGAAAACACTGTGAATTCAGTGGGCTCGAATTAATTATTACTTTATTTATATTTATGTTTATATGTTAACGGTTTATTTTCAAGAATTGTTATTTACAAATACAGGATAATAAACCACGGGAACCAACAAGCTTAAGGAATTTAATAATTTTTATTTCTGTATTTGTGTTATCCTTATTATTGTGGAAACTAAAACTTTTGTGGTTTTGTGTACTCCCGTTTTGGAGAGTAAAGCCTTCGTGGCGTTTTGTTGGAGATTAAAATCTACGTGATTATTTAACTCCAGTTTTAAACGTTTATTAAACGTTTGTTTGTGTCATTTTTTCCAGAAAAAGTGGCTAATGAAATTGGAAACCAAGCTGTTCCGATGGTGACTGTCGACGTATCGACAAGCCATGTTCCGATGATGACTGCCAATGCATCGACAAGCCGAACACCGGCTTTGGCACCGGCAGAGAAACCTGGAAAATTTTCCGGGATTGATTTCAAGCGCTGGCAGCAGAAGATGTTCTTCTACTTGACTACGTTATGTCTACAGAAGTTTATCAAGGAAGATGTTCCTGATCTGCCCGATGAAACTCCAACGAATGAAAGCTTTCTCGTAATTAAGGGGTGGAAACATTCTAATTTTTTATGCAGGAATTATATTCTTAGCGGTCTGGAGGACAATTTATATAATGTATACAGTGGCGTGGAGACGTCAAAAGAATTGTGGAATGCGCTTGAAAATAAATACAAAACCGAAGATGTCAGGATGAATAAATTCGTCGCCACAAAATTTTTGGACTACAAAATGGTAGATAGCAAGTCTGTTATTACCCAAGTCCAGGAATCACAAGTGATTATTCATGACCTATTTGCTGAAGGTATGTTTCAAATAAATACTGATATTGAAAGTAAAAATTTTAGTATTTTTACTAACAGAATTTTCATTGAAGGTCTTGTCATCAATGAAACATTCCAAGTAGCAGCAATCATTGAGAAGTTGCCTCCATTGTGGAAGGACTTCAAAAATTATTTGAAACACAAACGAAAGGAGATGTCCCTTGAAGATCTCATTGTTAGATTGAGAATCGAAAAGGACAATAAAGCTGCTGAAAGGAGAGACCGTGGAAATTCAATAATAATGGGAGCAAATATTGTTGAAGATAACAAAAGAGGAAGAAGGCTTCTGGTCCAAAATACAACCCAAGCAAGAAGCGGTTCAGTGGAAACTGCTACAACTGTGGGAAAACCGGACACAAATCTACGGAGTGTCGTGCTCGAAAGAAAGATAAGAAAAGGGGTCAAGCAAACATGGTAGAAAAACATGATGATATTGATGATTTGTGTGTCATGCTTTCTGAATGCAACTTGGTGGGCAATCCTAAGGAATGGTGAATTTATTCTGGAGCCACCCGCCATGTTTGTGATGTGAGAGAAGCATTTTCTACATATGCTTCTGTTGGACCCGACGAGATGCTTTCCATGGGAAATGCTGCAATGGACAAGATTGAAGGATGTGGGAAGATATTTTTGAAAATGACTTTCGGCAAAGTGGTAACTTTGAACAACGTCCTTCATGTTCCTGAGATTAGGAAGAATTTAGTCTCTGCTGGACTTCTTGTTAAGCACGGTTTTAAGTGAGTTTTTGTATCTGACAAGGTAGTCATAAGTAAGAACGATATGTTTGTAGGAAAATGTTACCTTACCGAGGGCCTTTTCAAGCTGAATGTAATGATTATTGAAAATAATAATAAAGCTTCAGCTTCGTCTTACTTACTTGAGTCAAATAATTTATGGCATGAACGTTTGGTTCATGTCAATTATAAAACCTTGCGGAAAATGATTAACTTGGAAGTGTTGCCTAAGTTTGAATGCGAAAAATCTAAATGTCAAATATGTGTGGATCCAAGTATGTTAAACATCCTTATAAGTCGGTTGAAAGGAATTCAAATCCTTTAGACTTAATTCACACAGATATTTGTGACATGAAGTCAATACCATCTCGTGGTGGAAAGAAGTATTTCATAACTTTTATTAACGACAGTACTCGATATTGCTACGTTTACTTACTTAGTAGTAAAGATGAAGCAATAGATGCATTCAAGCAATACAAAAATGAAGTTGAAACTCAACTTAACAAGAAAATCAAAATGATAAGAAGTGATAGGGGTGGTGAATATGAATCTCCTTTTGAACAAATATGTTTAGAATATGGAATTATTCATCAAACAACGACCCCTTACACGCCCCAATCCAACGGGATTGCAGAAAGAAAGAAAGAATCGTTCATTAAAGGAGATGATGAACGCATTGTTGATAAGTTCTGGTTTGCCACCAAACTTGTGGGGGGAAGCCATTCTTACGGCTAGCCGAATACTAAATCGAGTACCCATAGCAAAACACAATCCATTCCATATGAAAAATGGAAAGAAATGAAGCCCAACTTGAATTATTTGAAAGTGTGGGGGTGTTTGGAAAAAGTGCAAATTCCTAAACCCAAAAGGGTTGAAATAGGATCGAAAACCGTTGATTGTGTTTTCATAGGATATGCGACCAACAGTAAAGCATATCGATTTCTGGTTCATAAATCAGAAAATCCCGACATTCATAATAATACGGTTATA
>MU686142.1:0-15067 GCA_026770625.1 Nicotiana glauca | reverse complement strand
TAAAGGTTCAGGAAATGCACCTCTACTGCAGAACACTCTTTGAAATATTGATTAAGAGGGAATCCTCAACGATTCTTTAAACAAGTAGACGAACCTGCGACCGGAACCTCCATTTGAAGTGATGGACTGAACCTCGACTCCGACTCGAACCTCACCGGTGACGGACAATGAAGAAACTGCTGGACGTTTGGGTGAGAGGTGAAGCAGATGGGTGGCGGACTGGCTGGTGATGGTTACGCCTGTGTTAACGACGACGGGGATGGCTGTTGGTGGCGTCGGGTAACGACTGTAGGTGGTCGTTTGGACAGTGGCGACGTGAGGTTGAAGCTGCTGGAGGGTGCTTGTTGGTGAGGAAGATGCGAGGGTGGTCGTTGTCGGAGCTGTTTGGTTCGCTGAGTTGACGATGGGAGGGGGGTCTGTTGTTTGTGAGTATTCTTTATGTTGTGGTGGAGATGGCTACTGGTTGAGGGTGATGGGGACGGATGAAGGGAGGAGGAGCAGTGGCTGGTTCCGGCGACGGTTGTTGGTCGTTTGGTTGAAGATGGAAGTTCAGCTAGGGTTTTTGTGTTGTTGTCTTGCTCAAGAGGAAGAAGAAGTAGCCATGGGTTCTTAAAGTTTTCTAGGGTTCTTGTATTGTTCCCCTCTTGGGAAGAAGATGAATAATAGTAGTCTTCTATATCCGTTCCTCCTCCAGAACGTGAATAATCTATTTCTCTCCTCCCTCCTCTATTGTGTAAATGTCCATCTTTGTATATCATATGTATTGTGTATATATTTGATGCTGGAGAAGATGACTCACAGTCATCTCTCCTTTTTTTCCTTTCAAAAAAACGCTCCCCCCAGCCCCCTAACGTTAATGTCCCTCTCTATATTTTTTCCTATTGTGTCCCATATAATGTGTATGGTTTTTCCTTTTCCCCATCTCCCCACGTGAATCTATTTTTTAAAATATTAACCCCCTTCCCCTCAATGTTTTAGTGTCCATATAATATTGTATCGTACCTTTTGTCCCAAATCTGAAGGTCCCCTCACGTGAGCCCATGTGTATGCATGGGTTAAGTATATAAAAAAAATGTTAAGACCAAAAGAGGGGCTCACATGGGTTATGGGTATATTTTGTCCGTGTTCCCCGTGTGGTGGATTCGGATTATTATGGGCTAGGTCCGAAAATTAAGTTTAAAATCGGGTAGTTTGAACCCGAATATTATCCTTTGCCCGGATCCGAGAATGAGAACACGATGTTATTTAATTAATACTACGTAAGTAAAATAACTATAAGACTCACAATTAAAACAAAACTATTTTTATATTTTTTCCAAATTAAAGTAACTACAAAATGTTAATGAAACTATTTTTATAATTTTCGTTTTTTATATAAATATAAAATATAAAGTACTATTTTTGTATTTTTCAAGTTTAAAAATGATTACAAAATATTAATAAAACTATATTTTTTATTATTTTCGAGATTATATGAAGATAAAAAATAAGGTATTATTTTTTGTATTTTTCAAGTTTACGACAAATGCATAAACTAAAATTTATATATCATTTTTTGTAATTTTCATTTTTTGGTGAAAATAAAGTAAAATGGTCAAAATAAGCTAAAATAGCTATATTAGGCCTAAATTAAATATTTATGCTAAAAATGTGAAAATTCTCGGGGAGGGTCAAAAATCACGTGTTTACATTCACCGCCAAATATTGACATTCGCTCCAGACCTGGCGAACCTTTGCTTCAGGTAATTGGCCATCGGGGCAAATTTTAACCACTTGCAAACTAAGATCATCGCCTTTGGGCACTATCTGACATCTCCCGAGTTGTCTCAACACCCGATATGGGGCGTAAAGTTGAATGCTTCTAAGACCCATCAAGAGGAAATGCGGCCGTGCTGCTGGTATATATATGATTTCATCAACGAGAAACCCTCCAAATGTCCACTCTATTTGACTAGCAGTGAGGGACCGAAAGTATGTTGTCCAACCCATGAATCCTTCCGAAAAATTGACCCCTTTAATCCTCGTGTAAAACTCTTCTATGCATGTTTTCTCTGGAGACCCGTAGCTCAAGAACTGAGGACGATAGCACAGATGCTCGGTCATCCACATTTGTAACAATAGACTGCATCCCTCGAAGAAGTCTTCCCCGGCTTTGCAGGCTGTAAGAGCACGGAAGATGTCGGCTAATATCATAGGTGCTAGGGTGCTTTTGGCTTGAGTAATTAACGTGATGATGACCCCGGCTATTTTTATGTCAATGTTCCCGTCTTTTCTTGGAAATACCAAAAGCCCCCAAAAAAATACCATGAAAGCGACACGTCTATGTTCCTCCCATTTTTGGCGGTTCCCTTTACTACATATCTTGCTTTACCCCGATGTGGCCATATCTGCGGTATATGAAGTGTGGAGTGCAAAAGCCATTCGCCAAATCCGTGTTATGAACCGTCCTGATTATCTTCAGGGAGTCTAAGAATCTGTGTATAGCTACAGTTCTCGGGGCAACCAAGTACTTGTGCCTTAAAGGAACCTCATCTTTTCCGATGCAGCTAGCTATTTCCTCCAAGGTCGGGGTAAGCTCAAAGTCTGAAAAATGGAACACGTTATGTGCCGGGTCCCAACACGTAACTAGTGCTCTGATAATATCTCCCCGGGGCACAATCTCTAGCAAACCGGTAAGCCCTTTCAAATATTTCTTGACTTCATCTTGCCCTTCGCCTCCTAAATCGTTCCACCACAGACGTAACTCCAAAGGGATTTTATGCATGATTGAGAAAGGTTCATTTTGAGTCGTGCTCATCCTGCACATTTATTAAGGTGATTTAATCACTTATTTTGACCTAAAAGCAAAAATAACACTATTCTTTTCATTCAAATTTCTAATTTCAAAAACAAACTCGGTTTTGCAAATACGGCCTTTCAGTACTTCAGGTGAAGATTTTAAGATTGCATTGGCTAACCGGCCAAAATCTTTAACAAATGATCAAAGGTGGCTGTTCTCACAAAAGCAGCCTTCCGGCGTCCCTTTGAGAGCATTCGGCTATTTTTGACGAAAACGGCATCACCCGATTTATTTATGACAAAATAAAAATTTTGACATTTTTGGCTATTTTTGAAAAGGGATGGTTGGACCCGTCGAGGGTTGCCTACGTATATCACATCCGGTGAGAATTAAAACAGCATAGTTCGGGCAAATAAACTAGCTATTTTCAAAAACAAGACTCTTTTTGACAAATACACTATTTCGGAAAGCAAGACTCTTTTTATATTTTCTTTTCAACAAGCTTTTTGAAAATAAAACTCTTTTGTTTTCTTTTTCTTTTTATTGAAAAACAAACCATTCTTTTTGTAAGAACAAATTTTCCTTTTTCCCTTTCCTTTTTTTTTTCATTTTCCTTAAAAATTCGGCACAGTTTCAACTTTATTTTGACATTGGTCGTTTTTCTAAACAAGTAATTAACTCTCTACACTGCTATTTTTTTTTTTTTTCAATTTTTCCAAATATTCAAGTCGGTCAGCGTGCGAGTCCGAGACAAATAAATGTACATGCAACACGTAAGATGTATCAGGATGGTCTTTTTCATATCCGGTTACCTGTCATAGACGGACCCAACCCCTGTGTTGAGTCCCCTAAGTCATATGCACGTGATGCAGATAAGCGCTCCTACTAGGGATCCGGCATGGAGTCAAGTTATTCTAAGTTCAAAACCTGGGTATGTGTTCTAGACTGTGTACCCGAGTGGAAAACTCGAGTCGAGGAGGAGGTTACGTACCGGGAACCAAAAGGCCATCCAGCTTAGTAACTTGTCCGGCCTCTTTTTTATTCCAGGGTATGACACTAACAGAATAGGGAGTCTCAACCAGTAAGCACATCCCTGAAGATGAGAAGATAAGGGTTTCGGCACAGTTTATATATAGTTCAAATAATATCAAAGCGGTAAAACATTTAGCACGTTTAGCATGACACATGTAGTAAAATCAGATAAAGCCGTACATAACAATTATTCTAAGCTAGAATTCTTAAACCCTGAACCGAAGTTCTGGGTTTGTATCCCTAGCAGAGTCGCCAGAGCTGTCACACCTCCTTTTTCACTACACCCGCAAGGGCATAAAGGAGTTTTTCCATTTAAAGGACAATCGAAACGAGATTTGTTTATTAAGAGTTTCAAGATTAATGGTGTCCCAAGTCACCGGTTGAATCCCGAATCGAGGAAAATATGACTCTGTTAACAGTCCGCGAATCAAAAATTCGAGTAAGGAATTCTGTTAACCCGGGAGAAGGTGTTAGGCATTCCCGAGTTCCGTGGTTCTAGCACGGTCCCTCAACTGTCGTATTTGATTTTATCTGAGTTCAAAACATGTTCTAGCTTGTGTGTTTTTAATTATAAACCACTTTTATTATTACTATTATTATTTTATAAGAATTGCAACGTCGTGAAAACGCATCTCGAACCACGTCACATCAATGCACATGTAGTTGTCGACACATTTCGACTCCGTTGAGATTTGAATTTGGGTCGCATAAATGCGCACCCGAGTTTAAGAAGGTAAATTATTACAAACGTGCCTAAATCATCTAACGCGGTATTATCTTTGGGGAGGGCCGTGAAATTCACTAAACAGCCTATCCCGAATTCTAAGTATTTTATTAAGTATTAAATGAGGGCCCCGCAGTTTGCATTTTATTTGACGAGACTCGTCTCATCATTTTTTATTTAAAGGTCAATCCTAAAGTAACTATGATTTTGCTATATATTTTTTGTCTGTAAAAATAAAGAAAAGGTCTTAATTAATGTAACAAATCCATGCATCTTTACTACGATTTCCAAAAGGATTGGACTTGGAATCCAAGATTTCAAGAGGCTTCAGCATTTGGGCCTTATTAATGACCCCACGCCATTTACTTGTGCCTGTGTAAAAAAGGGACGGACTATCCAGACATGGGCCGCATTCAACGAGAAACAGACCCACATTTATCGAACCAGCAGGCTGTCCCATTCAGCTTGTCAACGAATCCAAATTACCACTAGCTTCCTAACACGATTTGCATGTACTGGAGAATCTTGTAAATGTATCCATGAATCAAGCGATTGTTTTGTTTGTTTATTTTATATTTATTCCATTTAACTAATTAGATCTACCTCATCCATTCTTAACGGTGACAATTTGACATGAGAAATCTAGTAACGGAGACTACACCTACATGGGAATTTTAGTTAATACCTTGTTCAATTGAAATTTCATGCTCATTTGTAACCTGATTTTAACTAAAGCTCAACTTAATCATGCAAAAACTGAAGTGAATTATATTCACACAGCCCACTACTTGAGGTTAACAATTCGAAACTCAGTTACCACACAAGCAAATGCATATCACAGATTTTGAATTAGTTCCTAGCTCAAAATATTTCCTGGTGCCCAACATTTAAACAACAAACTAAACTAATCACAGTTCAAACTCTTACAGATTAACAGTCCACGGTAATTTAACATAATCCTAGTTTAAATCAGTATCCAAACACGGAAATTGATCCTAATTAGACAACTTCTCTTCATTAGAGTTTGAACGAACTAAAACTACATGAATATAAAATTGTTTGTTTAACAATGAATACATGAGCATAGATTTGAACAGCCATCCATTTGAATCCAATTTGTGATTACATCAGCTGTGAATTCGAGTATGTACCTCGTATGGGAATAGAAATAGAGTAGAAGAGGTCAGTCACAACAACAGTTTCGAGCAGCAACAATAGTATTCAATTCCCAGCAATAGAGCAATGAACAAGTCCAAGTAATAAACCCAGAAGTCCGGAAATGTTTAAAACCAAGCAGAAATAATAACACTGACTCAACAACAGCCTGAATAACCCAAAACCACTTGAAAAAACAACTAGGGAACTTCTAAAACCCTCTCAACCAGAAATTAAACTTGAAACGTGTAAATCAACAACTAGAATTCTAACTTTGATCTCAAGAGCACTAATGCAACAGTAGATTTCCTATTTTTGTTTTTGTATTTTTTCGTATTGCTTTTTTTTTTTTTTTGTATTTTTGGGAGAACTAAGAGCTGAAGGATTTTATGATTTGGAATCTAAACTAGGGGAGTATTTTTTTTGGGAATTTTTATGGCTGAAAAGGAACCCTTGAAAAGGCAAAGTGCCTGCCTTTTATAGGCACCAAGAGTGAGTATCAGATTTTTAGTTTTTCTTCTAAGGCCCTTCAATTTATTTTCAACTTTTACCCGTTGTTTATTAACTTGACTCAAGTTTAACCCCTATCTTAACTGAAATGTACCTTAACCCCCACGCCTAGAAGCTTCAAGGAATTTCAGGTGTGATCTACCACATTTCTGTACCTTGCTAATTACCCGAAATACCCTCGAGCTTATTTGAAACTACTAAATTGGTCTAAATCTGCCCAATTCTAACTATGGTTATCTAACAACTAAACCTATTTAACTAACAGTCACCAAGTAATCAGCTAATGAAGCAATGAATTTGAACACAAATCAAGGAACGATTGGAACCCAGTTAGACTAAAACAAATTAATCCATGAATCAATTATCAAAACAAATTTTAATCTGAAACCATGCTAATAATCGAACTAGACTAAGACAAACAAGACGAATTTCAATCTAATTAGACAACAATCAGACACGAAATTGGGATAAAAAAATCAACAAAACTCCAGATGCGTTTTAACTAGAAATTAACGAATATGATCAAAGAAGCAATCATAAAAGAATTAAACAAGAAATAAAACCTCACTGCCATGGCTCGAACTCCGTCCGAGTTCCAATCTTCAAATTCGACCATTTCCGGCGACGTTTGGACTTTATTGATGACGAATTCCTCAGGAGGGAAACCCAGGGACCCGATAGTATTAATTTGGGGCGAGTTGGTGTAATTAGGATTTTGCCGGAACTTTTAAAAATAGATATTCGACCAGTTTGGGCAACATTCGAAGGACGAGGTTAAGGGGGTTCGATAGAGGGTGATGAGGCCATCCTGTGGTGTTATTTTGGTGCGATTTGGGATAGGTAGCGTCTTGGCCAGAAAACTTTCCGACGAAGATTCGACGAGCTCTGGTGAGATTTGAAGGAAAAGGGCAATGGATTCTGGTAGAGGAGGAGAAGAGGAAGTTATGGTGTTATTTTAGGGTTGATTGGAGAAGGTGGTGTTCGCCGGCGGCGGCGGCTCCGGCGAGATACAAAGAGTGTATGAGGAAGGCGACTTATGTTTTTAGGGTTATTGAAAAATTCAGACACTTTTATTAGTTGTCTGAAATTGAAGCTGGGCCGTTGGATTAGAGGAAATTGAGGGCCAGGATTGAAGAGCATTGAAACGACGCCGTTTCATGCCTATAGGAGCTGGACCGGTTTAGCCGGGATTGGGCTTGGGTTGAAGGAGGGTTCAGGGGTGATTTTTGGTTTGGGCCTAGGCAGAATTTATTAAAATTGGCTCAAATTGGGTCTTCTAATAAAGGCCACTCTTGTAATTATTTTCTTCATTTATTTTTTTTCATTATTTATCTCTTTTTTATTACTTTTGTATTTTTATGTATTTTATAAAAATGCAAAAATTAGAAATGAAACCTAATTTATTTGCCAAACTAAGCTAGTTAATTTTCTAAAATTGTTTAAAACCTATTTAACAATTAACAACTAAAAATGCAAAAATGGGCTATTTTTGTTATTTTTTTTATTTTCAAGCAATTTAAACTACTACTTAATCCTAAAATGTGAAATTAAATCTCAAACAAATGCCAAATGTATTTTTATATTTTTCATATGAATTAAAATGCACAGATAAAATGTACAATTACCAGAAAATAACACAAAGATTTACAAAAATTGTAAAATAAAAAAAAATTATTTTGTTTGAATTTTTGGGAATAATTAGCTCAGGACAAAAATCACGTGCTCACAATAACCATAACCGTTATAAATTATCCATGGGTAATCACCGTAATAAATATTAATAGCGGGCAAAAATTAGTAGGGCAAGACAATTACATATTGTACCCTTATATAAACCCCTTACCTTATCTTGTACTCACATCAAGAAATTCCCAAAATTATACTATCAATCGCTTATATTTTCTCTGCTACCTAAAGATGTTATTCTTTCCTTTTGGAAGGAAGCTGCGATTATCAGTAAGATTTCTTTTCTCTTATTCTATCAATATTTTATTTTCATTATTTGCAATTCATCTATATTAAAAAAGTAAAATAAAATTGGTTATTAAAAATTTGAATTATTGTTTTTAGTTGATTCGACCACAAAAACTATTTTTTAATTAAACATTAAGTAGTTTTTCAAGAAAGACTGAAGTGATCACAAACTGCAATATCAAAGTTTGTATCGATACACAAAATAAAACTTCTTTATTACATATTCACTTTCAAAAGAAATATGCCTTTTCAATTTTAAATTTTACAAGATTTTCATTTTCTCTCTCTTAAAACCCTTATACATCATCCAAAAATCCCCAAAGGCTTGGGAAATTTTTAGCGAAAATTTGTTTGCCTCCCCTAAGTTTTTTTTCTGATAATGTATTATTTTATATTATACATACTAGATATTATGTTATAGCATATTTTAATAAATATATACATTTTACATTTAATAATATGTACAGAATATTTGTTTCCTCCAAATTTGCTTCTTCTTTATCTCTCCATGAAAAAGTGTTGTTTTTCTCAATTTCTTTTTGCTTTTGTGGCGGTTTTTTTTAACTCTCTTTCAGGCAAAAGTATGTGCGAGGATTAGAGAATTAGAGTCTATTAATGAAAAAAAATCGGTCGAATCCTATTGTTTTGGGCTTCGGCAATCTTTTAAGATATAACAGGATAAACCAATATTTAAAATAACAACTAAAATTATTAACAAAAAATATTATATTATATATAAATAATAATTAAATTTTGTATATAATTAATCAGTTTGGTTCGGTTTATTTTTCGGTTTTTTAACATGAACCAAAACCAAACCAAATATTATCGGTTTTAAAATTTAAAATCAAAACCAATCCAAATAAAAAAGAATATCGGTTTACTTAATCGGTTTGGTTCGGTTTTCGGTTTGAACCGGTTTTCCGTCAAACCGTGAACACCCCTAATTAATATATACTATATAATATGTTATTGTATATTATAGTTCTATATAGTATTGAACTGGATAAAAAGAAACATCACACACACACACACACATATATATATATATATATATATATATATATATATATTCTTTGAGTAAGGATTTCTTCAAAGTATTCTAAAATTTGGGTCCTCTTAATTTTATTGGTTGATTTCACAAATAGAGAGATTAGATTTTTGATGTATCAACGTGGTTATAGGATAGTGTTATAGTGGTCGTTAGTAATTAAAAAAGTGGAAAAAAATTAAGGGCTGATTATGAATATATTTCAAAATGGGATTCCCTTTTAATAGGGGCTCTACTGTATTTTTAGAGTATATTTATTTACAACAATTATTCTCTTACTAATTGTAGATTATAAAATATTTTATAAATTCTTAAGTAATTATGAAAATTTCTCTAAACTAAAATTTTACATGGTATAACTAATTTAATATCATAAATAAATATATTTTAAACTAATTACTATAATACATAACTACATTTGGAGTTTTATAGCAAATACCCCTCGGGGATTTCTAACCGTAAAATAACTTTCTCCTTTCTTCCTCCTTTCATCTCATACTATAGCCGGTCGCTTCCCCCATCTCTCTTAAATCCTTTATTTTTCTGGTGTTACAATCTCGCCGGAGAACCACAGTCAACCTAACCCATCGGAACAATGCCATCTGACCCCCCTTCTTTTATTTTTCCTCTCCCTTGTACTCTATATTCTCTAAGCTTCTATGAAATTTTCATAATTTAGTACCTCAAATTCCTCAATCCAGACTGGCCTCGTCATTACCTTTTTCGTTTCAATCATCTCTGGATGGAATCCATGGTCAACCGACCGGATTTTTCAGATCCAAATGTAGTTTCTCATATCTGAGTGTATTTCTCAAATTTGAGTATATTTTATTTCCGGTGACGAATTAAATACAATGAAATACACATTATGGAAGCATTTTTATTCGTGTGACTGGATTTTGGTAGATACAATATGATAGTGTATTTTCAGATCTGGCCATATTTTTATTCGTCTCCATTTTTTAGTTTTAATACAACATATATAGTATTTTGCTTGGCCGGAATATGTATCTTCGGCGAACTTTCTTCCTTTTTTATGCTATTGTATTTTGCTTGGCCGGAATATGTATCTTCGGCGAACTTTCTTCCTTTTTTATGCTATTGAGTCAATACAATAACAACAACAGCCCAGTATAATCCCACTTAGTGGAGTCTAGGGAGGGTAGTGTGTACGCAAACCTTACCTATGCCCTAGGATAGAGAGGCTGTTTCCAAATAGACCCTCGACATCTTTCCCTCCAAGAACTTCCCACCGTTCTCTTGAGGAGACTCGAACTCATAATCTCTTGGTTATAAGTGGAGGTTGCTTACCATCAGAGCAACCCCTCTTGTCAATACTATGATACAAATACATTATATTATGTACAAATATACTCAAATTTGAGTGTATTCTATATTTCTCAATGCAAATACATTTTGTTTTTGTATTTTCGCATATATTTATGCATTCTGAAGGTTAATTTTTATGGCAGATTCCTGTATTTTTTGAATTCTATTGTTTGAATATGGTCAAACTAAATATAGTAAATTGAATACAATATAATAGAAGCTACGGATTAATACAATGAATTGAATGCAACCCAATATCATTGTTTTCGTTGTTTGAATACAAACGAATTAAATAAAGTAAAATTGAATACTATGTAAAATAATTAAAAATAAATATAGCCAAATTGAATACAGTATATACAACCGAATTCAATAGAGCGGTATATACCCTATTCTTGCTTTTTTATTATTTGAATACAATTGAATTCAATACAGTAAAATTGGATACAATATAAAATATATAAGAACGAAAATATCCAAATTGAATACAATATATGCAACCAAATTGAATTCAACGACATACATCATATAACGAGCAATTAGCAACTACGGAATGTAATTAACTAAATTTTAGGTACGCTCAAGCCCGACAATAAACTTACAAACAATAGTCATTCTGAAAGTCCCCAATTAAATTGTAGGATCCAAGCCCAAAAAAATGGGAAAAGGTCCATCTGGCCCAAATAGTCCTAAAATTGCATTTGAAAGAAAGGAGGAGTGCCAGGTCACAAATCCCGACCCTCCTCTAGACTTAATCTGGATCGTCAAATGTTTAATCTAACGGTCGAAATCACTTCAGCTCATCGAAAGCACAATCCGCACCTAATACGCAAAGCTGCACTCGATACCGTAGATCATCTTCCAATCAACGACTCAGTTTCAGTTTCCGCCTTTCACGCGGATCACCATTATTAGCCGTCGATTAACAACCAAATCCCCCCAAAATTTAGCGGCTACGATTTTCGCCCCGCCACAATTTCAAACCCCAACGAAATTCATTGCACCCAAATCCACCAAACATAAATACCCACTACCCTTCACTTCTCGACTCGCCGAATACATTTCATTTCTGATTTCAATTCAAATCCAAAACCCAAAAAGCTTCTTTTATCTTCAAATTTCAGCGTGAAAATGTCTGGTCGTGGAAAGGGAGGCAAGGGATTGGGCAAAGGAGGAGCGAAGAGGCACAGGAAGGTGCTAAGGGATAACATTCAGGGAATTACGAAGCCAGCAATTCGTCGGTTGGCTCGTAGGGGAGGTGTGAAGCGTATATCTGGTCTGATCTACGAAGAGACACGTGGCGTGTTGAAGATCTTTCTAGAGAACGTGATTCGTGATGCTGTTACCTACACCGAGCACGCCAGGAGAAAGACTGTGACTGCTATGGATGTTGTTTATGCACTCAAGAGGCAGGGTAGGACTCTCTACGGTTTTGGTGGTTAAGGAATTTGTGTTTGGAGTTTTGACTTTTGTTTGCTTTGCAAAAGTCTTGCGGTCAAGAAATTAAAGGAAGTATTACTAAAATAATTGGTGTAATTAGGTTCCTTTATTAGTACTTGTAGTTGTTTTTGAGAGAAAAGCATTTCTCAAATATTCTGGAAGATGTTAAAATTAAAATGTATTTGACAGATGGATTCAAGTTTTAACTATCTCTTTCTTTAGTCTTACCTTTTTCTGTGGATTCAATATTGATGATTCTCGAACATATACTAGTTGCTCATATGACAAAGATATGTACATCTGAAACCCCGACTAGTTGAATTAATTATGCGAATTATTTGCTTAGTTCGATCAATATAGACCTGTATGTTCCAATATGTAATAAGTCCGGATTCTATACTCCATCGTACTTCAGATTGTTCAGAAATTAAACAAATGTTGCCTGCAAAGCTCTCTTGTTACCAAAATACTCATTCCTAAAGTCAAGATCTTATTTTCTTTTAACACCACTTAAAAGTTAGGAAGGTCAAATAATATTGACTTTATATATAGGCCAAATAATATTCACATTAGGAGGTGACAACAAAAAGACTTGATCCTATCACTTGAAACGAATAAATTGTTTGATTTGTTATAATACGGGGTATGTATAAGAATTTCTTGAGTCACCATGCCTTAAACATTCTGTTGTTAAGCTGATGAGAAAAAGAAAGCAAGTGTAATTATGAAGCATAGAGAGAGAATTGAGAGCTCATCTCACTTTCATTTGTATCGAAAAGAAATTCAACTAAATACAGAGAAATGAAAGAGTTAGTTATATATAATCACATAACTAACTTTCTAACAATGGTCAATTAACCACAAATCTAACAATTTGGGTTAAGTTAAAATAATAGGATAACTTCTAAGGCACCTTAGTGCAAGTGTCTAATACTTCAACACCCCCTCAAGTTAGGAGAAATGAAGATGTTCTTCATCCCTAGCTTCGACACAAAATAGTGATGTTGAAGTCTGCTGCTTAGAAGAAGCTAAGTAGATAGTTTTAACGAGACCTTGAAGAATCATCTCACGAATGAAGTGGCAATCGATGTTGATGTGTTTGGTACGTTATGGAAGATAAGGTTAGCATCAATTTGTATGGCTGATTTACTATCACAATACAAAGGTACTAGCAAGGAGAGGAGCATTGAGTTCTTTGAATAGGCCAGCAGGCCATACAATCTCATAAAGGGTGGCATGTGGGTCGATCTAGGCTCGGGACTAAGGCTGGCATGTGGGCCGGTTAGGTCCGGACTTGACCCAGGCCCATGAGCCCTTATGGGTAGTAGGCCTAACCATTTAAGCCCGGGACCAGGGGAGGTGCATGCCCAAGTGGGCCGGTTCCTTGAAGAAGCCCGTTAGGCCCTGGACCGTTTGGGCATAGGACCTGGTCCTAAGATGGCCGGTTCAACCAGTCCTAAATGGTCCCAAAATGGTCTCAAACGGGCCCAACGACTAGATTTTAAAAAAATAAAAAAAAATTCCAAAAAAAATCTTGACCATTGGCTCATTTAAAATATGGCTGTTGGCCCGCAAAAATAGCCATTTGGGCTTTGTAAAATAGCCATTTAACTCCCCAACTTTGTTTTAACCCCAAACTTTTATAATTATACTTTTTCCCTATTTTCAATTGTAAATACCCCCTTATTCTTTCATTTTTCTTACAAAATCATCAATCTCTCTCATTTCTCAAATTCAAATTGAAGTATTCAAGTATTCACTCATATCTCATTTCTCTCAAATTCTTAATTCAAGTTAAATCATGCCCGATGATTCTAAAGTGCGCCCATTTATTTTGGAACACTTTAATGTGGTAGAAGAAAATACAGAAGTTTATATCTTAGAGTGCATGAACTGTGATCGAGTCTACACTCATCGTCCAAAGGTGGAGGGCATAAGCTGTTTAAGGAGGCATATAAAGAGTTGTCTAGCGCGTTCTCCAGACATCCGAATCCAATACCAATATTAACAAGTTTATATTATACATACTAGATATCATGTTATATCATATTTTAATAAATTTTACATTTAATAATATGTACAGAATATTTGTTTCCCCCAAATTTGCTTCTTCTTTATCTCTCCATGAAGAAGTGTGTTTCTCTCAATTTCTTTACTCTTGTGTCGGTTTTTTTTAACTCTCTTTCAGGCAAAAGTATGTGCGGGGTTAGAGAATTAGAGTCTATTAATGAAAAGAAAATTGGTCGAATCCTATTGTTTTGGGTTTAGGCAATCTTTTAAGATATAACAAGATAAACTAAAATTTAAAATAACAATTAAAATTATTAACAAAAAAATATTATATTGTATATAAATAATTATTAAATTTTGTACAAATATACTCAAATATTGTATACAGAAGTTTACATCTTAGAGTGCATGAACTGTGATCGAGTCTACACTCATCGTCCAAAGGTGGAGGGCATAAGCTGTTTAAGGAGGCATATAAAGAGTTGTCTAGCGCGTTCTCCAAATATTCGTATTTAAGATTTTAAGTTGATTTGGGATAATTTGTATTATTTTAAAATTATTAGACGTATTATGCTTAATGTTTTAGTTTGTTCGATTAATTTGAAGTCTTATATTGAAGGCATTGAACTTTAATTTGAAGTATTAAATGTAAACTTTAATTTGCAACTTTGATATCGAGTTCATATATATATATATATAGCTAATGTTATATCGAATATAACTTATATACTATACACTTAGTAAATCTATAATACTATACCATATATACATCTTATATAGTATAGTGTGTGTATATATATACACACTATACTATATAAGGCAATTTCTTATAAATTATCTACGACAATATATAATATAAATTTGAATTAAAAATTTTTAAGTCACAACTATATAATATAATTTACAAGAAATTTCCTTAAATAATTTTTTTTTAAAAAAAACCAGCCCCACTTAGTGTCACACCTCCTTTTTGCGTACCTACCCCGATGGATAAAATGTACATGGGAGTTTTTCCAATTTAAGTGACAATATTCGAAATGAGATTATTTATTTATTTCAGAGT